>VZTE01005904.1:246603-288322 GCA_013397775.1 Eulacestoma nigropectus
CCACACTCAATAAAATTGGATTCACAATTTGGAAGACATTATAAATGTCTTTCAAAATGTCAGTCCCTCTGGTCCCCTTTTATCTTTCAGCAGTCAGTCAACACCAGCTCTGGGTAGTACACAAGTTACTTAATGAATAACAAGAATACTTTTCCATTGTTTCAAATTTACTTTATAAAAATCTAATGATATATTTTTTATAAACTTAGTGGAAACCAGAAGAATCTTACCTTATTCAAGTTATTCGCTTTTTAGAGTGTTTTCTTTCTTCATTTGCTCTATAGATAACTAATACAAGAGACTTGTAGACAAGTAGAACAGCAAGAAAAGTCCAGCTGATACTTGTTACAAGATACTTTAAGAATTTTATTAATTCACTGAAATTTTTTTGTCCATTCATCTTATGGATTTTGTTGCTAAAATGTGGAAGAATTTTCATCTAGTGTAAAACAGCAATATTCCTAGATTAGTTAATGGAATATATTTCCTGGTAATTTCAGAACAGCTTTTCCATGGAGAGCAGCGTGTATACAGATTTGGTCTAAAAGATATCATATTTACAAGAAAGACATTCTATCACTCACGAGTTACAGGAGTATAAGAATACAAAGCTTTGGAATTTAAAGGTTTGCTATATCATGGTAGTAACCCTAAGTAAATGCCTGAAGCCTAAGCCCCAGCCCCAAACCCTTACTCATTCTAAGCCCCTAAAATACAACCTCTCACCTAATCCTAAACTGATTGATAGCAAGAAAAAGAAGGGCAGGCCTTGTATGTATAATACACATAATTTTGCTATACTTTCTCTAAAAATACTTGTGCACCTTAAATATGGTTGTGTACTTTGAGTCATCCAGAATCAGATCTTTTTCCAGGTTCACTGACTACTACTTAAATAATTTTTCAGCAGATCCATGTCAGACTAATCCAGCTGAGGATCAACCACATGTATTTAAAATTACTGAATAAAACCTGCCAGAGTTAAATTGCAAGTTATTCTGCATTCAGAGACCTTAAAATAATTTTCAGCTTTAATTCTGGTCCAAAATATGATTTCATATTACTCAGGGTGAAAGATTTCCAAACAGAATACAAAAATCTCAGACAGAGAGACTGCAACTTTTCAGCTTGTCCTTGAGCCCGAAAATGGCAGTAATTTTGGTTATGGGGAATGGCAGTAGGAGCTGCATGGCAGTTCTCTGTGCCTGTTCAGTTACTGCCCATTCTAATCAGATTGCTAACAAGGGATCATTAGGAGTTTGGTGTCTATGATATAAAATATCTACTAGGAATTGGATTTTGATCATCACTTCATTTTACATCTGTTTCCCACTAACCAATGGAACAAAGATTGTTAATCACTCTTGACCTTTCCTGGACTTGAACTAGTAATTTAATTGCTAATCCTTACCGAGGGACTCTGAAGTACACTATAGAGCCCCCGAGGCATGCAGCTTGACCCTCTCTGTTCAACACTGGTTTTAACCAACAACATCATCAAGAATACACTCAGATTTGGCAATGTTAATTGCAGCTTTGGCCATAGTTTCCAGATGAAGTAGAAGAAACTGTCTAACGAGAAACATTAAAAATATGTGCTGAGCTCTAGGTGATTCTACATGAATCAAAAAAAGTCTCTCCAGCCAAGAAGACCTTGCAGCCAAGACAATCTTGTAGACTCACACTACTGCACTGTCAATTTGTTCCTAAGAAATGCCCAACTCCTGGCAATTAGAATTCTTAAGGGGCTGGTGAAAATCTGTTAGTTTTGGCTTGTTTCAAAATCTTCCCCCAGATGGTAATATAATTCCAAACCAGCTGAGATTCACTTTGTCTTGAATTTCATTCTAAAAAAGAATCATACAGCAAAAAGAGGAATAAAAGCTTTTCCCCTCCCCAAATTTCAAGTTACAACATGGAGAATATTTTCTTTGAATCATTCTTTTGAGTACAATCAGGTTATTGTAAATTCTGTATCTCCAAATCTAAACTTCTTCCTTGATTATTTTCAAATCTACAATCAATTACATTTCAGACTAACATTTGTTAATTGAGAGAGAAGAAACACAGAGGTAGTATTGTCTACCATGCACTCAGGTCTTACTGCAAAGCTTAAAACTGGAAGAACACGAGCTTCTACCTGCACATTTTCTCCCAGATCAAAATCACATTAAACTGATAATAATTTTCCTGTAAATGCCAGTGCCTAATACTGTTATGTTTTGTCACACAGTTTCATGCTTTTGACATGTGTTTGTCAATATATATTGGTTTTTGACCGGATTTAAGATCATATTTGTAACTAAGATTAGAACCACATTTCTGTTTTAAACGTGCCTGTTGAAGACTTCTGTACTGCATTACCTTTACTTTTCTGTAATACTTAGAGAACATTGTCATTGCAAACTGGAATGCAGTGTCTACTGCTCTGAGATTGTACTGATTAATATCTCAGACAGCAACACTAGCAAGATCCCTCAAAGCAGAAAAACGGTGTGGACATGAAGTTGTGCAGCAGCTGATTAGATCCACCTATTAGTAGACCTTACTAACTTGGGCACTGTGCAGGTCTGTGCTTACTGGTTCAGGAAACAGCTTGCACAGTTCTAGCTTAGAGGTCTGCACTGAATTTTTTGTGATGTCAAAGCCCTATTCTCTTCATTTTTTATCCATTGAAAAATGTAGGTCTTCCAAAGTAAACACAAATCACGGTAGTTGTTCACTGGAGGGAGTCATTTCCCCCGTAAACTGAGTTCAGGCTTCACAGAAGGACACATTAAAGGTACCTCACAGTTTGATGGGCTATGAGCCACTCGAGTTGCACCTTAAGGGACAAAAAGAGAATGTTGGTTTTCTAGTATACAAATACAATCATTGATTGCACTTTACTGGAGTTACTCCTGAACTATGCTGTCATAAACAGAATTTCTAATCTGTTCCACATGGTTACTGAATAGCCCAGTCAATAGCGACTTGTTAAACGAGTAATTGATATCTGTCAGGACTGAGACCACTTCCCATTTTCTGCTGTCTTGATCATACTGAGACAGGCCTACACAGGTAACAAAAATTATTTTTAAATAAATATTTTGGCCACTTTAAGCCAAAAATTAAAAAACTCTCTCTGCCTGAAAATCTTGGCAAGAGACACATGCAAGTCCTCACAGAAAGCTGACTGAGAAAGTGTGTTGTGTTGGAAATATTTCTTTGACTGAGAATTTACAAACTTTCATCTAACAAATCACACACCAACTTTCTTAAGCGTTTCAAAGAACCAGCAGAACACAGCAAGAGCCATGAAAAGACTCAGGACTTTTGAACCATTCCCAGCCCTCTTTCTGTTACTGCAGCTCCTCCAGGAAGGCAGCTTGCCAGCTTCCACAAACAAATCCCCAGCACAAGGGGACTGAGGTATTGGATGGACTCAGTCAACAGGAACTTGTGGCCGGTGTGCCAGGCCACCTGTTCTAGGGGGGATCGAGCCATGGAGAAGGGTTGAATTAAATTTCCTTAGCAATTCTCTTTACACAGCTTCCCAGCATTTATCAAATCTCTGCCACCTGGAGAAGCTCTCTTTATGTCTGGCAGAGAGAGAGAACAATGAAACAGATTGTGTTTCCCCATCCCCATACCAGATTGACACTGGAAACCCCTAAGTAACTACTACAAATATTACAATGGGAATACACATTTTTCATCTAAAGAATGAAGAAATTTCTGACAAAGACAAAGAAAAAAAAAAAAAACCCAGCACAAAAGTACTCATTAATTTCTGTGAAAATGAATTAAAACTTCAGGGGACTGAATTAGTGAACCAGCTGCAGTCCAGAGGGAAGTTTCTACCTGTTGTTGTATCATGTTATTTACCACACTAAAGCTCAAAAGTTTGCAGGAACTTAAAACTAACCACCACAAACCCTCTTCTTAGTTATTATTATAGTCCAAAGACAATGATTTTAGCAACGAATCAACAGCAAATTATAACACAGACAAACACATATGAAAACCACTTTTTTCCTTTACTTCACAGCATAGAGAACAATAAATATTTTTTCCATACTGGATAAAAATATTTAGATTATTCAATGTTAGTATTGACCATTTATAAAATGTAACAAAAACTAATTACTTGAATCTTATTATCTGTGGGAACACAATACAAAAATAATACTCTTTTGAAATAGTGTACTTTTCCTAAAGGTGTCTAAGAACTTTACAATAGAAGCAAGTCTGTCAACTGCATCAGAATTATCGAAGTACTGAAAGTGACACAATTTTGTCACGGCAACCCAGAATTTTTCTGAATGTTGTTTTGACTACAAAATTTTAGAATTGCCAAAATGAATCCAAGAAGAATCAAGGACAGTTTTTTTGCATTTTCAGTGAGAGTAGTCATTCAAATATGGTCCTTGCAGAGAAGAACAGGCAATAGAATTTTTTTAAGTAGAATCAGTTTGAAGCTGATAAGTATCTGGTTTGACTAGAAATTCAGGAAGTAATTGCAAGATTAAAAATAGAAAGTACATATAAGTACTAGCATATTTTGAAAGGAAATGTATACATTTAAATCCAAATTATTTTTTTGCCTCACAACACTACTGAATTTGGCATAACAAAAAATGAGACAAGACAGACAAAAATACAAAGCTTCCCAGTGCTAGTCCATCACTGGCAAAGTCGCAGAGAGGAAGGTTTATACTTGGTGTGGACTCGTGTGACACTTTCTGGAGAAGCAAGCTTTTTATTCAGCAAAGGAACAGATGTTTTGGCAGATAGCATAGAAAGAATCCTGTCAGAGACTATAAACTAGGTTTGAAGGGGAAAAAAAGAACCCGGAAAAAATGTGAAGTATAAAACAAAAGAACCAAAATGACATGGATAAAATAGAAATGCAGAAAAAAAGACAAGGGCTTTGTTAAAATTGAAAAGAGAAAGTAAATGTGCTCAACTCTTTGTAACTTTGGAAAAAGTTTTAAGGCAAAAAAAATGAAACTTATCTCTCTTCCACTGACACAGCTCATTGCAGCATGAGACTGGGAGATTAATTTTATAGCTGCAGACAGAAATCAAATAAAAGGAAGAGTCAATGCCCTTTTTAAGCATCAGTAGAGAAAGATCACAAGTACACAGCCAATATTAAAATGCAGCCAAGGTTTATGGCCAACATTTAAGTAGATTTGTACTGGAAGAACAAAAAATAACCAACTGTGTAAATGGAGATGGGCATACTATCACCTCACCTGCTCTGCACCCAGAACTTTTCCTCTTTCATTTCTTGGCAATAAAGAAGATCCTTCTGAACCAAACAAATGTGTTTAAGAAGACTTGAAACTCAAATTCACCAAGCCATTTCCTGTCATTACCTTCAGTCTTCATAAAAAAGAGCTTTGTCAAGAAATTCTCAGCCTACTCCATTCTGAAATCTGCAGCTGCTGGACAACATTTTAAAAAATCCTCTTTAACCTCCAAGAATAGCCTTTTCTAAAAAAATATACACTGTTATCAAGGTATCCAAGCCCATTATGCAGGACTCAGTCCTACCATACCTAAGAATGAAGTACCAGCCAAAGATACTATGGCATATCTTGGTACCGATATCTAAGTGGGAAAAATGTGGTCATATGTAAGTTGCACTCCCAGCTATCTGTGTATCTACTGTGACAACACTGGTACCTGAACAAGCCATCACAAAGGATTCAGGTACTGTATGTCAGTTGCTCCACAGTTAGAGCCCTCACACCTATTCTTACCATGAAGTAAATTCAAGGCAGTTCAAGACCACTTGTGCATAAACAACAACAAAAAGTTATCATGAGAAAAAACCAGGAACATAGATTTTTTTATTACAGAATACTCAAGTTTACTCTTTAAATTCCACTGCAGTAAGCTACCTACATCCAAAAATGACACTATCTGGCCTGCAGGGATGCAGCTTAAGGTGCAGTCTCTGAAAATATCTTAAAGATTAAATTTAATATTTAGATGTTGTCCCAAATCACTGTTTCTGTGAGGAAAGACCCATATAGTAACACTGACTAGAGCAAGAATTAGAAATGTAATATTGCAATGAAAGTTACATACTTTTGTCTTTTGGATTGTAAATCCTATATTAAGTCATTAAAGAGGTTCTGTTTCTCACACAGCAAGACATAGAATATCTATGTAAAAACAAGAAACCACGAAAAAATTTACAGTCAGAAAAATATAAAAAGAAAACCTGCAAGGAAATGAATACAAAGTCCCACTAAAACTGACAGAAAGAAATAAGAAGGTTCATCTGGATGGAAAATTGACCATATAAACACTTCTTTGCATTCCATATATATTTCCATCAGAGGTTTCCATTTAAAATGTTCTCAGTCTGCAGTCAAAACCAGATTTTCCTGTCTGATGGACATGAAAGCTCAAATTCACCTCTGCAAATTAACTATGTTCTTTCCGCTTCATACATCAACTATTATGTGCAACGTTATTTCTGGAATTGTATCTTAGCTTACAATTTGATGATTATGGTACATCAGGGAGAAGAGAATACACCTTGCTCTGCCACAGCTACATTTTTATTGACTCCACAGCACTGAATTGGGAAATTTCTTTTTGTCAGCAAACTAAGCAGGTCTGACTTGGAAGATTTAAAGGGTGCAGCTCTGGCATCAGTGATCAGTTGATGCTTGCAATGACAATAGGATGGCAAAGAGAATATGCTTAGTCTAGGAAGCTACTGCAACTATTTACAACTGAAACACTAAGGGATAACAGTGTACCAGACTTTTGCCATCTTTTTCTCTAGGAAGAATGTGTTTCTTTGTGAAAGGGAAGACTTTCTGCATTCTCACATTCAACCCACCTCAGCATTTGCAGCCTGTTATTCATCACTAACCAACAATAAAAGTAATTTCCCCAATGGTTCCCACTGAGTCCGTAGATTTCGGGTTTTATGATATATGATCCATCCTCCCTGGTAAAGTCTCTAGACTCCCAGTTTAGACCAAACTCCAGAACCATGAAACACAATATAATAAGATCTCTGAGCATGGTCTCTCACAAATTCTCTGAGGCCTCTAGCAAGATCTTTCCTCATCTACCCCTAGACTTCTCAAAATCTTCTTTGACTCTGAAAACTGGGTTTCTGTCTCCTGGGAAACAAATTCTTTGCTGGTAAGGTCTGATTAAAAGTAGATCTCCGTTATTTTGTAAAGAGGAAACAACAGAAATCATTTCTTACTGAAAGAAAAGCCACAAGTCCAAAATGCCAGAGGATAGGGGATTGATCAAAAGGACAATGGAGTCTTTCCCTTAACTTTGATAGACTTTGGTCTTAGGTCGTCAATCAGCACTGTTAAGGACTGTGGATCTTGTAAGAGGTTTTGTACGGGGAAAAACAGAGAAAAAATATAATCTTGACATTTCCACTAGACAAGAAAAACTCAGGGGATGCACTCACAGCCATATCACAGTTGCTTGATTATAATAACCAGCTTTATATTTAAATAGAGCAGGTCAATGACAAATTAAGTATGGAACTAATGGCATTTTGTTCATCACTAAGTTTTATGACTGACTGTTGCCATAACTAGTGGCATACACATTTTTATTTTCATTTTAGAAATAAGTGCTGTGGCTAAAATAAACACAGATCTCTATGTTTTCCTTTCCAGAATTATTAGCCCATATATTTTTATATGGACTTTCTCTGTATATCAAGATATTACTAGAAGATTTGAAATTATATAGACAATAGAAATTTTCATATCACAGATTTTGTGATTTTTTTATAGCGGGTTAAAATAATTCATATTCAATGCTGTATTTATTAAACTTTAATGTTGCTTGGGGTTTTTGCTGTTATTACATAAGTAATTATGTAAAAATAAATTATATGCTTATAATTCTTTCTTCTAGATCATCCTCCTGATTAATGTTAATTTGCATGTGACTTCCGGGTATTTTCTTTTTCTTGTTCCTCCTACAATTCTCTTACATTTTTTCACCCAGTATGTACAAAATAGTTCACTGAACTCTCTTCCCAAGCTGTCCCAAGTGTGAATTACTTTGCTTACTTGTATTAAAATGCTAAATTCTACACAAATTCTACTTTTCACTGTTTTACTCACTTATTCTCCCCATCTGTGTTGCTCTAGTAAGTGAAAATTAGCATTATGCTGATCCTCACAAAATGGCTGAAGTAATTTGCTTTCATTTGTTTTTTTCATTACCTGATAACTCCAGAACTCTTTCACCTCCTGAAGATAATTGCCTTCCCTTATCCAAATAAGATGATGTGGTTGCTGCAGCTGCCACTGACCAATATTTAACCTAATCTGGCACCAGCACTACTGTGGATCTAATGAGTGCAGAGCCTTCTTGGTACCACTGAACCCTCAGAACACTGCAAGGAATCACCAGGTCTGAAAAGGAAGTCCCAGGAGCATATACATCCAAAAAGATGCTGACTGGCTAGAAAAGCTTTTAAAAACCTGGCCTTTTAGACTTTGCTATAGACAAAGCTTCTTGAAATCATCAGCACTTACAAGCCTTTCTCCCTCTCCCTAGTTAACTTTTAATCTGAGACCACTACTTAAAACAATTAAATGTCTTCCCTTCCTGAGTTCTGCCTGTAAACAAATAATATCTTTCTGAAAATGAATGTTTAGCTGTCACTGTCCTCAAGAGCAGAAGTGATCCCTAAATATCATTAACTTCCTGTCTCTCAGTTTCTACTCACCACTTTTAAGTCTACCAGTATTTTCTATTATAATATGATGTTGCCTATACTCGCATAGGTTCTTGGGTTTCTCATCTCTGGGACAGACTCCGTCTGCCCCTGGAGTTTTGCTAATCTTTAGACATTCTAATATCCTGATCATCTGTTCAGGTACGGTCTTGATTTCCCTAAATATTTCTTCTTCCTCTCGTAGGAAATTTACAGCCATTTCCAGCATCTGTCACCCACTCACTTGTGAATGTTAAGGCAAATCATTAATTTAATATTTAGAAGTTCTGTCCATTAATTATGTTAACTTCTTACTCCAGCTACCTTTATGGACTTCCCATGCAAAGTACTTTAAAATTACTTCACAAAACATCTCAGCATGTCTTTTCTCATGTTGACTTTTCTATAGGATTAAGCTTCCCACAAAGAATATGTATTTGCCTTCCTCTTCTATAAGAGCTAGAATAGAAATCTATTGTGTGCACTAGTTTTTTTCAAATCTCCCATTAACTACCTGGTCTCAACTCTGGCATGTACTAATTGCTTTGCTCATCGTATTAAACCCCTGATTTTCAGGGAACCTAACCTTTTTTTCTGCAAGCATTTTAATATAATCACTCTTGAAACTGAACTTTTAATTGTGAGGATTATTTTAAAAGTCACAGTAACCAGACCTGAAGCTTTTGAAAAAATGTAAGGGGATGGCATAAGTATGTCTCCAAGAAAACCAAACAGAAGTTTCTGTTGCTATGGCTGCTCATGCTGTATTTTTGTACGTATTTATTTTTTAACTTTCTTTATTGCCCTCCTTCAGACAGAAGATTTTTAGCTTTCCATATTAGAAAAGAGGAACAATCTACACTCTGACACAACCTTCTCTTCACACCAGACAGTGCTTCCCTTTTACAAATAAAACTTGTCACATGTTCCTCTAGAAATTTAGATCACATCATCTCCTTTGTAAACAAGTCAACATCCAAAGTGATGCACTTCAGCCTAAATTTTTTAGTTATTTCTGCATAGAATCTTTAATGAACGCCCATTGATGTTCACCCACAAAGGTCTTGTCCAGACTGTCATAATCCACTTCAAATCTCTACTATCATAACATCTGTTCCTCTGGTTAACTCTGATCCCCTCACACAGAATCTAATGGAACAAAAGTGCCAGCCTTTTTGATGAACATTTGTTTATGATTTTCTAAATAATCAGATATAAGCTATTTGCCTTCATCTTCAAATTCTTCCTCATTTTCATCCTACCTATCATCTCCAATGAGCTCTGTCTCCAGTTAGACCATAATGTTGGCTTCCATTACCCATTTGTCAGATATTTTTAAACAAATTCCTCTGTGATTTTTTCCAAGCATCTGCCACACAACCTCATTATCTTCCTTCAAATCCCTCATTAAAACTCTTTTGCTGTGATGTCTACAAAAAAACCACGAGAAAATGTTTAAGCTAATAATGCACCGAAACGCTTTCTCTCAGAGTGACCAACATTGCCTCATTGTTTCCTTGTGCTCCTTTAGCTGTCTTGATCCATGTGTTGTCTCTTACATTTGAATCATAACCTCCCCATGTGGTCCTGGTTTATGACTTAGAGCTCTTTAGTGTTGATAATACAAATAAGAATCAGAAGAAAAGGCTTTTCCCCTCATTATACTTTGCTAGCTCCTGCAAACATATTCACACTTCCTTTTGTGTTAGTTTCTAGCAAGCAGTTATATAAAGCACGTCTAATATAATCTCAAAGTCTTCTCTTCCTTTTCAGAGGGGAACATCCAAGTGAAGGACTAATTCACTCTCTATTCAAAAAAAAATATTTGGAAAGAAGAACTATGGGTAAGAGGGAAAAGCTAGTGTTTCAGCACACTTTTTTCCATAGAGGATAGAGAAATTCAACCCTATATTCTCTCCATCTTGTGCCTGCCCCTTAGAAGAGTACAAATAGGCTTCACTTCAAGGAAAGGTTGAGATCTTTCCTGGGGATTAGCAATTGCCTTTCTTCCTTCCCTGACTGTCATTGTTTGCTGGGTATAGCCCAAATTCTCCTGCTTTTGAAGGCACAGACTCCTGCTCTGGCACTTCTCATGGAAAGGATTTTCCTTCAGGATGGGAAAGAATTATTTTTCCACAGATAATGGAGAACAGAATGAAAAGTGAATGTTTTTCTCAACACATATTTCACAGTCTCTCAGTTTAGCATTATTTCCATTCTCAGATCTTGAAGTTATTTGTAATTTGTAATCTTCCCTAATACACGCACCCAAAGCAGCTCTGCACCTGCACTAAAAGGAGCCCTTCCTAAGAACTGAACCTCCTCTGCATGGATCTCAGAGTTACAGTGAGGGCTGATGTTTCCACTTTGGCTTTTAAGTCATCTATGTATATAATATGTCCTTAGCCACTGAATCTTTTCCCTTTGCATCTTGCCTCTTTTTGTCCTTCTTACTAGATTAATATAACACTCATAAGAATGACCCCTGTTCACAAGAAGGATAGTTATTTCCCTGGTCTGACAAATTATCATTGCAAATACTACGCAGAGGTGTAGAAATTAGTTTAGACAAATACTATTCATTAATGTGCTCAGCAGATATCTGTCTTTCAGCTGAAGAACTTTGCACCCTTCTAGGAAGAGATACACATGCAAGAAAAATATATAAGTTTATACATCTACCAAATTTCCCACAGTAATTCATACAGCAATTGCTGATTTTGAGTTGTAAGCAGTCAGTTTTGACATCTGTATATTCTATATAGGCAAAAACACACAAAGTCATGGGGTTTTTATTGCTCAAATGAGATATGACTTTGGGAAAGCTTGATACTAAATTTTTCCTGTGTTTCCATTTTGTTAACAAAAAACACCAACAACACAAGCTACAAAATTATATCAGTTATGTTCATGAATTACACAACCCTGCATCATATCCTTTTAATCAATCTGAGTTATGGGAAAATTATGAGAATTTAAGCAGTCATAGAGTTCATTAATCCCATAGCACATCCACAGGAGGTAAGCATGGAACTGCAGTGCAAGCACTGGGTAGAGCCAGAGGCTATTCTAGCACATAAACAGTTTGAAGACAACATGGAGCAGGTGTAATCTTCACCTCTTCAGGAAGCATTTCAGAATTGCAGCTGTGGAATTTCTTTGTGCTCCTATGGGAGTGAGGCCGCTCCATGCTGTTAGCATAATCTCACTCTACAAAGGCAGCAAATGCAAATGTACTGTCCCCCCTTTGATTTCATGTTGACAACATTCTGTCATGGCTGATCAGCCAGTCTCCATTTACTTGTAATTTCTTATCTCAAGAGAAATTCAACTCTTTACAATTTTCACATCAGAAACCTGTTGGAAAAATAATAATAAAAAATGCAGCTGAACAAGAAGCCCTGTTTCCTATAGTTAGCACCTGCTAGTGCCTTACTAGCAGCTACACAACACTGATGGACATGTTACAAAAGAATGGACTTTCTCTCCATGCAACAAATACAAAAAGGTTTGCTTGTTATAAAAACAGCAGAAGCTCAGCTTTGAGAACTCACAACGTAAGGACTTTTTCTTCTACATGAATGCGGCTAGCAGACTTCTTGTCTTAGCCCATGAGAAAGCTACCCAAAGCAAACAGTTTCATCTTAAAATGCTGAGCCACTTTAAGAAGAAACTCAAGTACTCTTGGGGAAAAGAAACTCTAAAAATACAAAAAAAACCCAAACAAACAAACAAACAAAAAAAACCCCAAAAACCAAAGTATATAATCTTCCAGAATTTCTCTAACTCTTTATGGTTTTCTTCAGCAGGTTTTGATGACTTTTCTAATATCACTTCCAACACATCTCACAGCAATATCAGCTTCAATCTCTCTCCAAGTTCAAGAAGACATATTCACCTGAAATCATGCTCTGATTTAGCAAGAAATGACCTTGCAAGACAGCATGATGGGCAATTTAAGTGAGCTGAGGAAATGTTAACTAACAACAGATTAAGATATTAGAACTTGGTTTAGATTATATGAATAAGAAAAAAAATTAATCAAAAAAGGGAAAGCAATCGTGATCATGTAACAAATGAAATTAAGGAGGAGAATCAATTACCTGATCTACAGTCTATGGACCCAATTTGAAGTTATGCACCATTTACAAAGATCTTTTGAATAATTCACCCAGGGGAAAAAAGTTCAAGAATTGCTGTCCAATAAAGCACAGAGCTTTACAGTTCATTTAAGCTATGTTTCTTTATGCACAAGTACCCATATCTTCATTATGCATCCAAGGGTGCACAATCACAAAACAAGGTGGACTGTGACAGAAAGGGACATGACCTGTTCCAGCACACAAAATATATGTATTACCAGTGCTCATTTAGTTGAGGAAAAGTAAAATAGGTATAAAATGTCAAACTGCCTGATGTACCCTAACTTAAAATAAATGCTCATTACCTTTGGTGGTTTTATTCTGAGTTTTCCTGCAATAGAAATCAAGGATGAACAGGAAAAGAAAAAACATTACCACTTAGAGAAATTTCCCAAGATAATATATTTATGCTGAAGCTGAGACATGCAATTTGCAGGTCTTGTGGCCCCATATAGCTTACCAACATCTTTTACTGATTTGCAAGGTAACATAAATGATCACCAGTAAAGGCTTCTGATCACCCCTATTTCAATGGAAGTAATAGGTAGCAAACCTATAGATAATGATACAATACAAATCCCATGGGACAGTTTAGTAAGTTGGGCAAAAGCATCAGAAGGGATTTTTTAAAGCCCCCAAAAAACATAAATTTTTTGAATAAAGAATTATCAGAATCTTATATCACATCATGATCTACATACCGGAAACAACTGGATAAAGAGGAGACTGAGTCAGCTGAAAGTTCCCATCACCTTGGCATCTTTAGAAATTTTTAATAAAAGAAAATTTCAAGGAAAAATGTAGTTATGTGATTTTGTATATTTGGCAAAGGCCTAAGCACTGTGAGAACATACTGTCACACTCTGCTGTCTACATTTCAAGAGAAATGTTGATAAACTGTACTCAGTTCACAGAAGAACCTTGAGCATGCTTAGCAGATCAGAAGATCTGCTTGTAGCTAAATACTCCAAGAGCTCAATACTTTTACAGAAGATTAGAAATTATTTAATCTACAGCTTAAAACAATGTATATGGGAAACAGAAATTTAATAATGGCTTCTCTGATCTACAGCAAAGAACAATTTTCCCAAAACTTAAAAAAACGTGGATAACAAATATGAATAAAAGCCATCAGCTTTGGAAAAAAGTAGGAATTAGAAATGTGGAACATCTGATCTTACATAGGCCAAATGATCCCCAAACTGTTATAGCACAAGCAAAGCAGAATTGTGCATACATCACAGACTTCCCAGAGTTAAGATATAGAACGACAGAAGGATCTACATTCACAATGAAAGAAAGACTACAAGACATGAAATGGGAACAGTTAAAATACATTATCAACAGAAATACCTTTGAAGCCATTAGCGGACAAACATTCAATTAAGATTAAAAGGAGATAGCTCAGTATTGACTTCACCAATATATCTACTTTCACTCAAGAAAAATAAAGATTATTAGATGATGAATGTGCTGAGTGTCTTCAACAGCTGTAGGACAGCTTACAATTTCTACAGTTTTAGCACAGGCAATGAAGAAGCTAAAAAAAAAATTGGAAATAATACAAGTGTTTCATGATATTCAAACTAGATTACTTTGAACAGATTTTATAAAGTGCCTTTACAGAGTACTGCATTTTCTTCTACAACTACTCACAAACATTGGTGAAGAACACAGATGGAGTTACTATTAGCTAGACCAATCATGCACTTTCTAAGTCAAGACAGAAATCTTTTTCTCTTGGCATCAAAAACGTAGAGGGAGGCAACAGTAACTCATATGACTGTCTCATAAGAGAGACATAAAAAAAAACGTTTACATGGTAGAGAAAACACAGACTATGTGGGCACATATAAAATTATGCACACAAATGGGAGGTATTGATTCAGAAAAAAGTTCTGTAGTCTGCTATATTAAATTGCAGATGTGTTGACAGCAAAAAGAAAGGCATTAGGAAAACGAAGGGCAGCACAAAAGCAGGACTCCCACAAATACATCCAAATGTAAATGAACAACTTTGAACTAATATTCAACATGGTCAGTGTGCCAGTGTAATTAATATAATCAGAAACTACAGAATATGAAAAGGCTAAGAAGAAGCTGCAAGTCTACAAAGGCAATACAAAACTTCAAGGAAAGAATTAATCAGAATTAATTTACTAAAAATATGAGTATCCTTCCTGGCTTCAGGACACATTTAACTGCACAAAGAATACTATATTCAGACTTGGATCCCTCGTATAGGGTCCAACCAGATGGGGGCAATCCACTGGAGTGCCATGAAAATGTCTAAGGTGGAAAAGCAGACATATGAGGCTAAAGAAACTGTGTTCATTCCTGAGAAAAGTGTAAGGAAGGGCAGATTGTCAGATTTCTACTAGCTAAAAGGGAGCTATAGAGAAGATGGAGACAGGCTTTCCTAGGAAATTTTGTTTGAAAACAAGAAATAAAGAGAAATTCCCATTGAACATGGTGAGAACCATGAGTGTGATCAAACATGGTAACAGTTGCTTGAAAGATTGTAACACATTTATTTACAACACTGGACTAAACATAGCGCTGATCAATCTGATTACCTTCAAACTTAGCTGTGCTACGAGGAAAACATTGAGGTAAATGACCTCCAGAATGCAAAAAAAAAATACAAATCTGTGGCTATGTAAACCCTCCTTCAGATCATAAATAGGAGTAACAAAATGCAAAGTTAAAGACAGACTGAAAACAATTAGCTATATTGAAAAAAACAGTTCCAAAATCTGATAAAGAAGAGTTAATTGATACTGAGAAGTAGGAGAATTTTAGTAAGACTTTAGGTGAAAAGTTGAGAGGCAAAGGTAATTATTAGCTGATTATTAGCAAAGAAATACAAGGAAGTTGGTATAAAAAGACTGACCATTACTGTTCCATGAAATCTGTAGCTATAAGGCTTAGCCTTTTAGTATCCAAGGGCATAAGAAATTTTGCTTTTCAAACATTTATTTTGAAGCTATTTCATACCTTTCCTACATTAGGCCCAAAAGGTCAGAGAGGGAAGTAGTATTTTGTGAAAAGCATTCCCCCACTGGAAAATGGATTTTTATAGCCATTATTTTTTTCTGTCGGAGTTCATTCAAGTGTGAATTTGTTGTTCAATTACACCAGTTCCAATCCTCAGTTTCCCTAGCAGCTTTTGGTGTATTAGGTGACATACATTATATTCTGGGAAATTTAAATGCAAAATTCAGGGCTTTCAGTGGTTCCTTTGGAGGAGATACTTACTATGGTGTGATGGTGAGCATTGGCAAATTGTACATTTGTTCCTCAGGCAAGAGTGGACCTTTTCAGAGGATTATAGTTTGTAGAGAATTTGCTTCTGATGACTGAGTTTAAGGAGTCTGAGACTGTTCAAAAATTTTACAGAGGTATCAATGCATGAAGAAAAGAATATCAATAATAAGAAAGTCTGATAAAATATAGATATGAAAATAATCTTATTACGAGGAATGGAAGTAGAGAAATATGGTAGGAGTGCTTAGACAACCTCCATAAAGAAAATGGAAAAGCTAATAACAAATGGCCACTTTCCAGGCAGCTGAGCCAAATTTTAAAGAGATTCAAGAGGCAATCAGAACCCTTAGGAATAACAAGCACCAGGTGTCAACAGTGTTGCTGCTGAAATGTTAAAAACAAGAAGTTGTAATCTTAGAGACCTTATCCATTTTTTTTTATATGAAGGTCAGTAAAACAGCTAAGGGAACTGAAGAAAGTAGGCATATTTCTAATTTCAAAAAGGAAGACAAAATGTAAAGAGACAGTCTGCTTTCTCTACTTATTATGATTCATAGAATCCTAGCATTAACACTTCTATATAGATTTTGCCCTTAGAGACAACAAACAACAGGAGAATGCAAGTGTTTCCAGGCATATATAACATTTAATAAATCTCATCTCTATGTATCAGACATTTTCAATGCTTCAGTGAAAGAAAAAAATTGTAGTATGATCAGCATACATATTTAAATAGATTTTAAGGACTGTGTGATATCATTTTCCAGCAGGGTCTTTGCACTGCAGTGAAAGAGATGCCTAATAAAACTATTAGGGTAGCCCAATTGTCTTTACATGATTGAAATTTAGACTGTGGCTTAGGAAATTCCTATGCAATTTACCAAAAATACAGGATTATGAAATGCAAAACTATGTGTGGAAAAGTTCTGACATGAACCTATAGGAAGATTATTACATAGGCTAGAAAAAAAAAATTAGGTCTCGATAAAATTCAGTAGCAGATCATACGGTCAGAATTCTGGGAAAATATTCCAGTTATAAATTTCTCAATACTGTTCTTATACCGCTGTTGGATAACCACACAAAATGCTGACCAAGGAGGAGGCAGAAAAATATGGCAAGCATTACTAAGAATCTGTAATGTCGAGGTAATGAAAAAGAAAAAACGAGAATCTGAACTTAATTCATCAAAGTGATATAACAGTTGGCCTTCTTCACTGAAGTTGATAGTTTCAAGAGTATAATTTCAATAGACACTCAGGATGAGTATAAACTCAATAGGGAGATGTGTTTATTCATTGAGCAAGAGCTTCCTTTGTTATAGTGGGTATTTATGGCCTGTTCTTGACCATACGTTGTTGAAGGTAAGTTTCTGAATTATTGTTAGACTTGACTTGATACTGTACGTCATTACATTAAAATTTGCCTGGTGCCTGATTTTAATACTCAAACGCAAGATGCAACAGTATTTTGTCTCTATTTTGTTTTAATTTAATAAAAGTTACCTACCTAAATAATTTCTGCTCTCCCTTTTGCTTTCAATAACCATTTCATGCCCTACCTCTTTATCTAGTAATTATCGCTCTAGGCAGTTGCTAGATCCAGTTACAGTGAGTTCATTACTAATTTTGATTTGAAGATTCACATTGTTTTTCAAAATCATCAGCAGAAGAAACACCTTATATCTTATTGGAGATTAGCATATCTTGCTAAAGAATACATCTTATTCTTGTCCCTTTTTAATATACAATTTCTAACAGGAAGAAAGCTGCATATTGGCATCTCTGAGCCAAAAGAATAAATAGGTCATTGACCTCAGAAAATACTCACCACGCAGAATTCAGGGCTATCATGTAGCATTTCATCATTATGAGATTTTCTTCAAGAGGCAAAGTTTGCCCCTGCTCTCTTTTCATGGATCATTAATAACTTTTTAATCAAGAAAAATTAGCTGAAGATAGTGTCATTTATCTAGAGCTATATAATGATCTTTACAAATGTATCCTAAATACAGTGTCAAAACTGAAAGATCTCCACAACAGTTATTTTATTTATTTCCTATTTCTGTCTACTTTAATGTGTGGCTATTGTGTTATGAAAATTACGACTGAATATTACAGCTGAAGGAAAGAATTGAAATATCTTTTGAAATAACAGAATGAAACTCACCTTTTTCTAGTTCTTTCTTAAAACAAATACTGAATGTATAGATCAACTTATAGAATGCCATAAAATTCAAAAAATCGTCTTTATTGGGCCAAAATGAAGGAATAAAATCACAACCCAGTTGTGAGCCAATAAGATTTTTCTAATTCTTCAATATTCAAATCAGAAATTATTCAATTAAATCTCTTCCTTTAAAATTACATACTTTCATAAATTTTGTTTTAAATTCACATCTAAAAACAAAAATTATATCATATAGACAAAAATAGACTGTACCTGCAAATGAAGAGTGTCATTTACGTACAAAGACTAAATGTATTTCTTGCAAGAATCAACCCAGCAGCAACAGGATTTTCTATTTAAATGAGCTATTTCTGAATAAAAGTGTGATTTATGGGGTATTTATTCAAACAACCTGCATATAGTAATGATGCTAAGACAGAAGGAGTTCAAAGCTTTAAACAAAATTCCTATGTTCATCCAAACATTTGTATTGTTTTAATTTAGAGACTAAAATTTTCCCTCCACCCAAATCTTAAAAATTCAAAGTTGTGATCCAAATTCGTAAACAAACACAATATAAATTATGCAGATGTACTGTTAGATCACCTAAATAAATAATACCAACACTGCACTATTAGTCTAATCTGAATTTTAGGAAAGATTACCTAGTTTTCACAGCATCTGGCACTGACTGTTTGAATTTAAAAAAAATCCCCATAGTGATACTACAATATATGTAGAATTTTTACATGCACTTTTATGACAGCACCTTCTTTTGTTTTGATGATGTAACTTTGTAATTTCACTATATTGACAAAGATTTGTGCTTTAGTAGTACCTCTAATTGTACCTAGTGACAATTCTACTTGAATTGTGAAGAGTAACCACTTGTCTGCCACAGTTTGATTTTTAAGATCCTCCAATATGCTTCACAGTAAGCTCCTGCCTGTCTCTTACTTATCTTCTTTATTCTTTATTTATACTTATTCTTTACTCATATCTCCACATCATAAGATCAGACCACCTGAAGCTATGACTTCCCCAGAGAGAGATATCTCAATATACTTGCCTAACAGTGTACACACACCTTTGCATATGCAAACCAAATGAAATAAGTATAATGATCAAACAGTATCATCTGGTAAGCAATATTGCACCTAATGTCATATAAATACACCCAAGAAGAAATAATATCACTGGTTTGGTTACTACATGTAACAGGCTCTGCATTTACAGAGATTGAGAAATTGGGAAAGGCTCACCTGCTTTGGAAAGGCTCCAAAGGCAATCTACTATGCAGTGGCACAACTCTTTTCTACTTCTAAACCTGATAGAGAGGTCTTGATATGAGGTTAAATTTGTTGCATATCACATATGTGTGATGAAGTCATACAGAGAATTATCTAGTACTGATTGCAACTAAACTCTACTATTCGAATGTGGCTGTCCCTCTGCATGTTGTAAAGAAACCAAAACCTTTTGTGCATTTATAGCTGAGAATGAAGGGACAAGTCTGTGAGGCTATTGAGACATCTAAAGAAGTAGATTCTAGCTCCCCGGAACATTTCAAAAGTATCTGTTCACTAAGGTATTACAAAGACGTATTCAGAAAGAAAGAAAATAGGCACCTACACATCTGATAATCCCGCTGTACTTAACCATATCGCTAAGCACACGAAAGCCTATGTGCTTTTAGTTCTAAGCCGTTTGTTCAACACTTCATGGAAGGAAATGATCACTAAGAAAAATATAGAATATGGGATATCTTGTATGTCTGGTTGTTTTTCTTTTTCTGAGATGAGTTTGCCATACAAAGGCATGTTCACTCAGGAACTATATAACCAGGAATACAGAGCTTATTGAAGGTTGTCAAATGTATCTGAAACACTGCAAAAGCATCAAAGGTACATTTTGTGTTTAAACATAGCCATCTAGTGCAATTTTAGATACACTAAGTTATCCAAGATATCTGATAACCTAAGGCAATAAAAATAACCATATAAAACCAAATTTTAGAAAGAGGAATCTATCTCAGGCTGACTACCAATATGACAATCTCCATTTATCCACCATGATCGAGCTGATCCAGCCGTTTTATAATCTCCTGGATTCTGCCTCAATTGTAAATCAATTGTAAATAGATTTCTTTCAGTTTGTGGACCAGACAGCAGCATACACTTCAGCTTCCATCTTGCAACTACACGGTTCACGTGGTAGAGACTACTTAAGGAAAAAAACAAAAACAAAAACCAACAAACAAACAAAAAAACACACACAAAAAAAAGAAAACCAAAAAGCAAAAAAAAAAACCACACAAGGAAGAGTACACTGACCTTCTAACAAAGGTCTGACTATGTATCTACCAATGATCTATCTATGTTATGAACTTACAAAAGCTTTTCTCTACATGATATCAAGATCACACTCCAATGTGGAACATATCACAGCTAAAGGTAAACCACAGTGGTGTGTTGAACCTGAAGTAAACCCTACAAGTTTATGCTAGCCAGACTCCCCAAGAGGCCAGATGTCATTTCATCACATCCTCTAGGAATGTTTGGATTTGCACAGCAACAGCTCACAGCTGTAATATAAACAAAAGACTCTAACCCTGTGGTTAATGCTGTCATCACTTAACTTTTTAACTCACCCTGAAGAAGCAGCACAGAAAAGGATAGCTTGAAGGTATCTTCTGCATAACTCAGTTGGTGCACAGTTTTCAGTAACCCCCACAGACCTATTATTAAAGGTAACATGAAAAGAAAAAATGCTCTTTTCTGAAACAAGGAGAGGATGTTTGAATTGCTGTCTAGATTAGAGAAGATCTTGGTCAATGGCAGCTCCCAGAAAGAATTCGCCACTAGCACAGGCTACCTTGGATCTTGGATGACCTAAACAAAGGTGGTATCTGATCTGAAGGGTCTCAGGTTTTAAAATTGCAGCCTACGTGAAAGGGAAGGCCTATTGTCATTGCAATAACTGAAGTAAAGATAGATAGAAATTTCACATCAATGTATAAACCAAGAGGAAATGATGGAGGAAATGCAGAAGATTCATGTTATGGCAGAGCCATTGTCCCCAGAATTCTTCTACCCTCATCATGTTTTACTGCTAAGTGACACTGGCTCAAGAAGAAGGGACTCCATGCAGAGCACTTCTCTCACCTCGGTAGACTCACTTGACTTCCCCATGCAGGCTTTCTGCACCCACTTCCTTTTACCCTAAACCACTTCATTAGTTCAGATGCCAGTAGCAGTAATTTATAAAATTCCTTTTGTGTTTGGAACATACATAAGAAACAAATCACTGAGTGCATTATCCAATACATGGGTGTCCACATGGATTTATCTCCTTCTTAGGTGTATTAACTTGCTGGCTATTCCATGTCCTTTTCTGTTCAGAAACTAAAGAAGATCAGCAACAACAACAACAAAAGAAACCCAAACAAACAAAGAAAAAAACCAAACCAGGCAATATAGCTTATTCTTCTAATGGATTATCTACAGCGTATTTCCTTGAAAACATCAGCAAATACCAAACTTACCTGACTCACTATTCCTCATGCATTTATACAGGATCAAGAACAGCTGGGTAGATGGGCAATAACAGCCTGCAGAAAAACAGGGTGACAGCAAGATGCAATGGCAAATTCAGTAGAAGAGAGGAGGCATAAAGAGTGATCAAAATAAGTGAGAATTATCAAGAAATCTAAAGCAAACTGACTGTCCTATATAACAGGTGATCTGTGAGTGTGGAGAGAGGGACCATCTCAAAGGAAATTAAGATTGCTGTCACATCTTACTCAGAAGAGCTGTGTAAGGACTTGATGGTGGGTGTCAGAGGCTGGTTGTTGTACTGAGAGGTGGGTTGGAAGGCAAAAGGAACAGGATAAGAAGAGAAGGTACTTGCTCCAGGTAAAGCTCCAGGGTGGCTTTGAAGAGACCTACCTGATCACAGACCTAACTCTGATGCTAACTTTGTGCCCTCAGGCAATTAATTTTTTTTTTTTGCAATTCTGTTTCTCTTCCTTTCTTCCCTGCCATCTATTTTGAGCTGTATGTTGTTTAGGATGGCAGCTGTTCTTATACAGTTCCTTGAACAATGGGGATCTGACCTCACAGGAATCATCTAGATGCTCCTAGAATAAAAATAATAAATAATCTTAATTTAGCAAATATTTATTGAGTTCTCTCAGGTATTAGAACTAATTACTGCCACTTTCTCTTAAAGAAATAATCCATCACTCTGCTGATGATAAAACAGCTTTTTGAACAATGGATTTAAAATCTATCTATTCAGATAAATAATTTGTTCTTATTTCTTTCCTATCGCTTTATGCAAATTGTTTGCTTTCCCATGGGACAACTCTAAACTCTCTAAATAATGTGAACTAAACCAGTACTGAGCAGGTTCAGATTCTGTACAACATAAAGGTGCAAAGAGATCGTTTCTAAAGACATTATGTACATACAAAATTTACATTCCATTCATAAGTAATTACTAGAAGAGCTGAACTATGTGGGATATGACTGCATAACCATCTAATTTGCTAATTATATATTAACAGTAGCATTTTTCTATTTATTAGATTTGTGATTACACTAAGTAATCTCATTAAGTAATTCATTTCTACCTAGACTATTCAATAGTACTAGACCATACAGCTTAACTACACCTGTGGCAGGCACATTTTCAGGAGTAGATATTTCTTTCAATTGTACCATCTAAGAGCTTAAATTCAGGTATTCAAAGACTTCTTTTCATAATTAAATGAGACCTCACAGTCCACTCTCAAGAAAGAGACAGAAGTTTGAAAAGTTTGACGTCCTGCATGGGAGGTTTGCCTACCTAGAGATTGTTTACTTCAGCTATTTAGAAAGGGCTTGCTCTAGTTATTACTGGAAATATTCCCATGAATTTCAGCAGTACTCACCACAGGGAGATGGCTAAAAAGTAGAAATTCTCCTTTATAGTAGAAAAAGGAAAAAATTTTATGTTTCATCTATGTATGTCAAATGCCTCTACAAAAACACAGAAACCCATCTTAACTTTCAGCTCAACAAATGTAATGTCATGATGTAACTGAAAAAGAAATGCTGTAAATAAATTCTTTCATTACTAATCAATTTTGTGGAGGTTTGAAATCCCATTCTATCCATATGTAACAATTTGAACTAGATACTATTCTGACATTAAGCTGCTGGCTTACCTGCTGTAACTGTAATAAAAATTTTGACTCATTTTCATAAATTTTTTCAGAATAAGAGCTTAAGAAAAAAGCCTTAATATAACAGAGGCTAATAGCATTTCTAGTTGGAATTTTAGAATTTTATCTACCTTTAAAAGAGAGCTCTATTATCGTCCTAGTGGTAAACCAGATGCTAGAAAGAGAAAGATGTTGATAAGATAAATGAAGTAGTTCTTCATTTACCCTATTCCATAGGTATCATTAGTCTCAGGAAACAAAACTGGATACTAAACTAGTGACAGAGGTCTAAAAAAGCCACATTACATGAGATATACTGTGGTGAGCATGAGTCATGGGCAATAACCACAGGTCAGGTGACAAGATATGTGGTTTCACTGATTGTTTCAGTCCCTGGATTATCAAGCAAGTGATGGTCCCTAAAGCTATATCCCCTCATCCCATGTGAAGAGTATTTCTGGTGTTCAAGGCACAGTCTAGCAGTGGACTTAATTTCAAAGATTAGGAGGCTAATCCAAATTTGGCTACTCTGAGCTGCATAATCTTTCTCATTTCATCGTGTGACTTTTCCCTTTTGGCCCTGTACTGTTTAAGCTTCAAGATTTGCGTGGCAGGTACTGTCTCTTACCATTTATGTACACAGCTCTTCGTACAAGATGGCCTCAACCTCATTCAAAATCCCTGGGTACTTCTAAAACTAAAAACAGAATCAGTAGCTCCATCGAATCAACTCACAACATCTCCAGAGGCATACACACCGACCTGGGGACCTCATTCACTTCCCAAGTCCATGTGGAGATAAACCCCCAAAAATGTGTTTAAACTCCATCCAACCACAGGAAGAAGAATCTGCTTCAGTCACAACTTTTTCTCACCACTGATACAGACATGAAGAAGATTAAGGGAAGAAAAAAAGGAACCGGAAAAAGTAAGACAATGGACATGGAGCCTGGAGAGACAAGGCAGTGGAGATCTTTCATTGTCCAGAACTATGGGAACTGGAAGGATGGTACATGATTTTTTATTGATAAACAAGTTCTAGCAACATCACCACAAAAGAGCAGGGCCACAATAGTGCTCATGCAAGACCTTCTTTGGCTTCATAAGATATCTGACAGCCCAGACTTCTGCACTTTAATCTTGCCTTAGGGGGATGATGTTCTTATGCACTGCCTCAGTATTAGTTTGCTTTCTGCTGATAAGTTTCTGAAATAAGCTCAGAATCAAATTGCATCAAATTAACCAGTTCCACCACAGTGCTCCAATCTCCTGAACTCCTGTTGATTGTGGTGAGCCTGCAAGCATCAAACCAGGACTCCGACCTTTTAATCACCTCTGAGATTCTAAGCTGATTTCTTCTGGATTAGTTTAGCATAGTTCCCACACACTCATTCTGAAGATAAATCTGATTTTATCCTATTCAAAAATACAAATTAAAAACACAGAGACATATTTTCACTTTCAGCCATTGGCTTCCAGTATCAGCATGACAATTACTTATGCTTTTAATTTTGTGCCTGCTATTACAGTAAGTAAATCTGCAATCATGTCAAAAATTAGAACCAAAGGTCAGCAAGTTTTCCATAACAATAGTAATATTAAAGTTCGTATAGGTCTAGAATTCTAATGAATCTTTCCAAGTAGCACAAAACCATTCAGTTTTACAACAACAATAATTAATACCACTAGATAGATTCTTAGTGACCTAATAACCATTTTTAATTTATTTTGGACCTGTACAGTATAAAACTGTGTCTCTAAAGTCATGCAAGACTAGCAGAGTATGAAATAAACAAACAAAACAAAACAGAAAAACCCCCACAAAAATAATCCCTACCATTTGAGCAAGAAGTTTGCTTAAAATGTCCTTTCTCTCATTTGTAAAAAAGCTGTCACCAGATGGAACGCGTTCTTGACTGCAATGCTCAAAGGTACTCATTAAGTCCCGGAAAAAAAATATTTCAGATGAAATTTGTACATAACCTTTGCCCACAACACTTTTGAGGTTCAGACCTATTCCAATAAGCTGGGAATAGTGCTTGTTTGAATGGTTGGTTGGTGATTTTGTGATTGCGCTGTGTCAGGTTGGTTGGCAGGCTGGCTCTTTATTTAACACAGACCACAGCTCCTTAGTAGTCAAGCAGTTTGCAATCATTTGTTTGTCCTCAGAATATTTTAAAATTACAGGAGTGTCATTTATGCTATTGCACAGCTAGAGGACAGAGGCAGACATGACTCAACTCAAACTTGTTTTTGGTACAGACTTACAATTTTTTATTGCCACTGAGTGCAGGATCACAGAGCATCATCATTGGGACCACCCAGATTGAGTAAAGGTGGCAGAATTTCATCCAGATTATAAAGATTAAAACTTGGAATGTAGATTTCCACAGTATTTTAAGGGAAGAAAGAACCTTCCTCATAACCTTGAGTGAAATGCTTCAAGTAAGCAGATAAAGCCCACTCACTAAAACCCCTTCAGACCTGGTCTGGTTGGGTCGTTGTACCTCTGTGCTGCAACAGGTATGCAAATTTTCCCATTAGCAAAATATTTCTCTCTCCACCCCTGAAGCAGACAGGGTGCTGAGCAGGGACTGTGAGAAGCCATTCTGTGCTTCCAATGAACAGCATCTCATCCTGGATTGATGCAGGTACTTAAAATTATAATCTACAGCAAAATTACTTTTCTCAGTGTACAAGAAACATCACAGAAACAAAGCCTAAACCCCTGAGTCCCAATCCTATACCTTTGGCTGTGATATCATCTTTCTTGATTGGCTGTAAATCAGTTTGAAAGGCTGGTCTCCAATGATGTCCAGCTTAATTTTGCAGGAGGCTTAAAATCAAAGTAACCTGATCTGAAAACTGAAACTGAAACACTGAAAACTGAAAACACTGGGAGTACTGAAAACACTGGGAGTGATTTCCTAAAGATATCAATGGCCCAGATATTGCAGATCAAGTATGCATACACAGCCTGCTTGCAAAAATAAGGAAATCCTTTCCAGATCCATGTTCCCCATATGCCTTTCAAGGATGCAGAGTTTGAAAAAAAATGAACACAGGGAAAAAAAGCCAAAACACCAACCTCTCTCGTTTTATTAGGACATTTGTAAAAGTCTTGTTATAATTTCAATTTCCCAGTCAGGTTGATTTATGGATTTCCCCCCTTGTTTATGGCTTTTTCAACGCTCCATTTTATGGAAGCCATGAATACATCAGGATTTGCACCAAGGACCTCAAATAAGTAGCTCAACATCAGTTGACAAAGCAGCAGACTGATTTAATAAGATTTTTTTGCTCCAGGTTCTCTCAATCTGCTTTGCACCAATTACAGAAGGTAGGGTCAGAAAGAAGGCTTAACCTAGAATTTTTTTCAGAGATTTTAGCAATGCCATGTTCAGAACTGTTTTACTGATCCCTATTACGTTGTTAGCCCAGCAGAGGCAAAAAACATGTCGCAGTAGGAGCTGTCTTAAGTATTAGATCACTGATGGTAGGTGTGAAATAGTCTGGCTTTGTTGTAGTGTTTAAAGGCTTGTACAGTATTGCTAAATAAAGAAACATGATTTTACTTTCTTTTTCTTTTTTTAGAAAAATAAAATAAACATGAAGGAATCACTGCATGCCCCTGTTAATACAAACTGAGTCAATGTACCTGTGAATGTACCATGACTATAGATGCTGTAACAAATAGCTCAGAAAAAGATCTGCTTTGCTGGACTCTTTTAAAATTAGGTCAGAGCAGGTCACTCCTAAATCTCCAGGCAACCAAAAAAGAACTATTTTTTTCCCAAATGTAAAGTAGTTATATGAATATTCAAATATGATCTAATTAATTTTCTAAAAACCAATATCTTTTTCTGCCAGAACATAGATTATCATAATTTCATCCTTCAAATTTCAGAAAAGAAAATCATAAATTCTAAATAATTTTAAAAACCTTCACATTATTATATGGAAGTCCCCTATGCACAGGATAGTAAGAAACAGTTCACAGGTTTCTTAAGCTGGAGGAAGAAAAATACCTTTAACCTTGTAAAACTTCAACGTATAATCATCTCATGCTTTTATTCACATAAATTGATATGATTTTTATCAGGACCAATCAGACAAGCTTGTGATTTTTTTTCTAATTCTTTAGCCTTCCACAGCAAACCTTTTCTGGCTTTTCATGCTTTAATCTTCATGTCAAAGAAATTGAAAAATAATTTATCACTATATATGTGATATTACTATACAGATACATCAGCAATATAGAATAATTTCCCTTCATGCAAAAAATGCCAATTTTTAGATTTTTTTGCTGGTTACTACAGAAAGGAAAATGCTAGCCTTGTGTATGACAGCAATGTGGCTTCCAGTCCTCAGCAATAAATATACCTGGAATATGGACAGCAGTGGCATTCAGCCTGAATATCCATCACCATTTTAAGAGTCTGAAGTGCATCTGGTCCTTTGGAGTATACTTCCTGTGATTGCCCAGCTCAAGTCTTTCCCCACTATTGTACGTGTCATCAAATGACAGTAATGAAAATAACTGCAGCCACTATTATAGTGTTTAGGACTTTGCCATCTGTTGAATATTAGCCTCTGGCTTCCCCCAACTGGCATGCTGTTATGCCAAAATCGACACATCAGCAGTGTCACCATACTACATTTTTATACATTTGTATAGCTCTTTTGTTTACACATATCCACAGAATTTCACAAAACAGTGTTAACAGAGCCAGTAATCACCAATAAAAGAGGTCAGATAGAACAAAGGTAGTTCAAGCACTGACACCCAAACACCATGGTGTGGAGAGGCAGGGACTGCAGCTGAGATTCCCCATTGCAAGATATGCATGCTTAAAAAGCTAATACAATTGTGTTAAGCATATGTTAAGATCTGGTAGTGTCAAACCTTGATCCCAACAGATTTTTGCTTTGCAATCAGCACCTGTATAGAGTCTTAGGTGCAAGGGAGTATAAGATACTAGCATAATACCCTAGAGAAAAACTAATGTTTTCATAGAGCTATCCTTATAAAATATCACAGTTTGTTCTCATATACAACAAAGCACTGGAAGTGTCCTAGCAGCTGAATGCCAGAAATGACTACCCAGGCTATAGACCATAAAATTTTCTCTTATTTTCTGAAGATTCAAGTCCTTTGAAGATAAAAATGGATATAACTATTTTGATATCAGAAATTCCCTGAGTTCCAAGAGTTCATCAGTCACAAGACTGCATCATCATTAGCAATATATACATTCCCACTGCACCTACAAGAGACCATTCAAAGCAAAATCCTCCCAGTTGCATTCGCACTTGCTATCTCACAGGTGACTAAGAGGACTTGTAAAATTCACATGCTACTTGATGGCAAATGCTAGATTTTGTGACTACTTCAACGACAGTATGTCACCATTAACTGGAAAAGAAGGTCAAAATAAAGCAATGCACTGAATAATTTCAACAGGAAATCCAGTCAGTGGAAAAGAACTATAGTAGATATAGCAACACCAAAAACCCTGTGAGGATTCATTGTGTTGACTAGGAAGGTAAATTAAGAAACAAAGATTGTTATATGAAGATGGAAAGTTCTTAGGGAACAGTCATACTAATCATAACCTTCATGTTTTTATGTCTGGAATGTACTGTCTACATGACATTTTTGTTCAGAGGTTATTATTTTGGAAAAATTGTGACTCTAGTATTTCATTATCCAACCCATGGCAACAACCTGAATAGAGGACAGTATCTCAATTTATTGTCTTCAGCCAAGGAAGACAAGGGAGTAAGGGTGTCTCAATAGTGAATTTGACTGAAGAATGAATACAATCAATGTGAATGAGGTTCTTACCAATTTTTTAATAGCCAAAGCTATTCTCACTTCCGAAAATTAATGTGAGCCATGTACATGTATAGCAATAAAAGTACCACCTACAAGAACAAAAAGTACTAAGAAAAACAAACAGAATTGTACAATCTCCAGGCAGACTGCAGAACAGAAAATGCAGGTGGTATTTCCAGACAAACCATCTCCAGTTCCACACAACTAATCAGAGTTGTTGGTATTAAAATAAAACTGTAGTAGCTTAGAATTCATAGCTTTATCAAGAATCTAGTAACATGGTACTTTGGCAACCAGTCTAACCATTAAACACTTAATATTGCTCTTTCAGACACAAACTAAGGCTTACTATTAGTGCTACGATGAACTGTAACTGCTGTCCCTGTTTTTGGAGATTGCTGATCTAGTAGCATAGAGCAAAGAGATTTAGAGCAGAAAAATCAGCATCAATAAATCTAATTAAGTTTGCTTAATTCAAGACTCCAGATGACTCTCATGTCATCTCTATAACCTCAAGTTCTTAAATTACATAAACTGAGCAACAGAGGAAAGATGCATTAAAACATGTGGAACCATGGCCAGAATTTTCTTTCGATTTTCCTCCCATTCCTTCTCAGCTTGCCATTACGTCTGTACATTTCACTAGTATTTTCCCTATTATCATTATCTAACTTTTTCATTTTTAAAATAGATTAAAATTGAAGAAGATAGGAGAGAGTAACTTGCTTATTTCAGCCCCACCATTTTTGGAATACATGATTTTCCAAAATGTGGAAGGTGATTCCTCCGTTGGAGAAGTTATAAAAGAAAATGAGTGAGCACAGAACATCCAGAAGAGTTGATATATTCAGGAGTAAAGTGATCAGCCACCAATATGAGAAGACTCATTTTCGGTTCCTTTTCATACTCTCCCCACATTAATGCGCTAAGAGATAGCAGCTCTCTTGGGTTTCATCTCTCTCTCTGCCTATCTCACTGTTTTTAATCAGAAGTTCAATCCTTAGAGGATAGAAATCTTTTCAATTAGGCTTACTGAAATGCTTACATTACTGTGAAAAATTTTGGTTTCCGTAAATTGGTACATTTTTAAGACATACCATTTCATCAAAATATGCCTGAGCAATGTAAGAATTCAGAATCAGCTGGATCAGAAAAAAATGCAGGATAAACTCGGACCCTGTAATAGAAACAGAGCTACATGCAAGTCACATTTCGCCATAGCTCAGTGGGAACTGTAATCAGGCTAAGTGCTGTAAAATGTAGCTGCAATTATTTGCAGATTAAAAATTCCAGCCACAGTTACTTCTTGATTCAAAATTGAGAATGAAGAATTAGAGGTCACTCTGGTAAAATAAGAACATTTTAGTGTAATGTTTGTCAAGGCTGTCTTTCTTAGGTTTCTTGTAGTTGCTTTTGTACCATGTTGTAAAAATAAATTCTATAAACCAGCACAAAAAATATTCTAAATATTCAAATGCAAAACCAGGAATTATTCAAACTGTTGCCAAGCAAAATAATGCTGCAGGCCATCTTCAGTGATAGAAGCACAGCTGTATTGAGAACCTTCACTGAGATCTCCACTAGAGCATGGGAGTACAAAGACTGGAGAAATGGCCCTGTAAATGTGCAATGGGCAATCTGCTGTGATTTTTAAGGACACAAAATTTGACCAAATTAGAGAAAATTACAAATCCAGACTATTTAGCCATCTCTGGATTCAAAATGCAAAGTGTGGAAGTAGACAAAAAGTCTAATAGTTTCATTAGACTACGAAGCTGATTTACAGTTCATTATATCCTCAACCATCTGGGAATAACCTGGAGACAAAAGTCTTTGTATCATGTGGAAGGACATTAAGCTATAACATCCACAGCCCTAAGTACAGAGAGCATGCTAGGTGAAGGCTAGCACGTGATAGAAGCTACAAAGAATATAACAGAAGCCAACTAGAGGGAAGTCTGTCTGGGGAATACATGGAAAAAAAAGGCTATTTATACTGCTGTGCTGAAGAGACACATATTTTTTGTTTTCAGGAGTACTGCATAAACATATATACAAAATTCAGCTTAGTGTTCGTTTCAACTTTCTGCTGGCTACTAGCCATAAGATGAACCCCCTCTTACAGATACGGACTTTCTGAAGACCACAAAATAGCTCCTGTTAACTGAGACTGATTGACATCCAGCCTCTCATTCTAATGTGATACTGAAATATAAGTTTCTTATTTCATGCCAAAACCAATTTTTAAAACAGAAAAAAGATTAAATTTTGACTTAACTATTACTTCTTGAAACTGAAACTAAGCTTCTATCAAAAGGAATTGCTGTGATCCCCATGTGTTAAAGGTTAGGCAAAAGCCTATAAAAGAAGTTGCATCCAACAAATATGCCAAACAGTAGCACTACGTGACACAAAAAAATTTGAAAAGTATATTAGCACAAATCCAGTGAAATTCATTAAAAACCAGGCACGCCTGCAGCAACAGTCGTAAAAATTATCCTGAAATTTTAAATAAATGCTAAAAAATATTTTAAGTATTTTTAAAAAGAGAAGCAAGTTGCTTTCTTAACTCTGTAAGAGATCCAGAGTCCATAATAGACACCATGATTCAATCAATACATCTATATAGTCAGGAGATACGGTAGTTATTACTCATTCATTATGTAGCATTCTCTAAAGCCAAATTAAAAGGAGTGAGATATTAAGAAACGGCTGGCTAGTTGATTGACACATGCCATTGTGCTGTATTCGATCAATTAAACCATCCAGATAGTCCTTTGAGGATAAATGGGTAGATGCTCAAAGAACATATCTGTGCAATCTGATGAAGACATTGAAACAGCAATTCATCATTGCTTCAACATGAATGGTAATAAAGACTAACCAAATGACAGATGTTCTATACAAAGTCAGACATTGCAGACAAATGCAAGAGATAAGACACTTTAACTCTTTCCAGTAATGACTGGAAAAACATCAAGCCAAAATTTCATTTTTATAGAAATATTCCACTATAAAAAAAAAACTTCTGCTGTTGGAATAGTCCATTTTGCTCTGCCAAACTGCTGTAAGCATGCAGCCTTGACACAAATAGAGTGTAGGTTACTTTGTACCAGCAACAAATCCTGTCGTAATTACTTAATACAAATCACTATTTGGTTGAAGAGGAACGTATTCAAGCACAGGAGACATGTCACCACTGGAAAGTGGCTGGCAAGAGTGAGGAACAGGCACAGCTGATCCACCAGCTTAATTTTAAAGGTTGCTGGGCGTTAGTGTGCAGCAGTGACAGTAGTCTCAGATTCACACTAAGTCTATAGGTGATTCTTAAAGAGACGTTAAACCACCTGTGCCTGGCTGAACTACTTTTACATTGTTTGTTTTCATCACATCACATTTGTTCCTTTCTCTTCCCCAACCGTGCTCTTTTGTCTCTTGGGAGCTTAGAAATGATGCACAGCAAACCAAAATGTCTGAAGGGCTCATTTCTTGATGGTTTAAGCCAATCTAAGGTTCCCTTGCTCAAAAAGAAGGATCCTCTTTCCCATGGCCTCAGATTGCAACTTCCTCCTTTTCATCAGCTCTAAGACTAAATAGAGGCATGAAATCAGTCACATCAGTTTACTGCTATCTGATTTCTGGAGGGTTAGTTTTAGTGTAAGCCATCACACAATCACAAAGTGCCAGCAAAACAAGCAGGCAAGGCCAGGAGGAAGAGAAGGACCACCCTTTTCTTCATGCTGGCCATGGGCTAGCATAATCTGAACATAGGACAAATGATATTTAGGAGGACTGATATTTAGCAGCAGTTCCGCTCTCCACAGAGCAGGGAAGCGAAAAGCTACTGCTAATTAGTAGCTGCAAGTGTCTACACTAGCCAGGGGACTACTAAACACTTGTAATTTCTGGCATAAGCTCAGATCCTCCAGGACCAAGTGCATATATACAGCATCAGCCGATAATTAGAATTGATTGCCATTCCTCAATCTCCAGGAGCTGAGCTACTGCCAAATGCCCAGAACACACAGGTGCTGGGGAGCCAAAAGGGTCTCACAACTTCAAAAAGAGGTTCAAACATAGGTTCTTCCATCAGAAGAATGGCTCTTCTTCCCAGGCATTAGGGCCCAGAAAAATGCAGTTCAGTTCTCTTGCAGGCTCTTGAATATCAGCAATATTTTATTTGTGGATGATTCTGGCAAAAGGTGCTAACGGATTGCATGTAAATGTTTGATGATATTTCAGCAGTCAGTGCTACCTCAGAGAAAAACTTAGCCTGCAGTAAGAACACTCAGAGCAATCAAAAGCCTTCTATAAGTTAGACAATATTTCACTTTCTGGCTGGGGAAAATGTATCAGCTCTGCAACAGGAAGATATATACCTTGGCTCACCATAAGCCTTTCAACCTTTTCACACAGCTGATTTTCCACATAATACTGCAGGGCTTCAAGGAAAATGAGTATCACGGGTGTGGCAAGCAAACAGATCTTTGCATGTTTCACTGAAGATGGCAAATTCCCAAGTCCTGACCATGGAAAAGGTTGCTGGTACTAAGTCAGGGAAGAAATTAAACACAATATATAAAATCAGTGAATGTCTGTACACCCCCACTTGAACATCACCAAGCCAGTGTCAAGAAAGCTTTTAGCGCATCAGTGTTGTGATTTTCTCGTTTGTGCAAAAAATTAACATCTTCCAAACCAGACTTGCCTTCTCCTTGCAAAAGAACATGAAAACCTTTCTCTTCCTTTAATTATCCTAATAATTAAAAGGTAGAATTATAAAATAAACTAGAGAATGTTTTCTGCTTTCTCTTTTCCAAATATTTACTTGTTTCTCATTTGTACAGCTCTTTTTTCATGGACATGTAGGCTGATTCTTCAAAGGTACTCATCGGCAAAGACCCTTTTAAGTGCCAAAGTTTTAGGAATTTTATTTCCCAGAAACTTGATAGGTTTGCATTATAGCACCTGCCAGTATCATCTCAGATGAGAATTTTTATAAAGAAGGACCTTAATTAATATTTAAATGGAGTATTACACAGTGAAGGTGTTGATTTTAGTCTGCAAACCATTCTGCAACAGTTGAGACTTACCAGAGAGTAATCACGTTTAATAGCCAAGCCAGCAGCTGACATTTCAGTGTTCCAGATTTCTCCTAACTGTGCGCTGTGTTGGCAGGAGGACAGCCTAACTGTAGTACTATCATCAACACAGAATACAAAAGGAGAGTCAGCTTGATATGCTGGAGAGACAACCAATAAGAAGAAATATAAGCAATTAATTTTGGTGTTCTGTTGGTTAAATATAAAATTACTGTGCTTTTTTTCTTTTTAAAAACTGACTGCTTAAGGAAGGTCTCTGTAACTCGTTAGTCTATTTCTCTTCAGCATAGGTAACAGCAGTGACAATGTGAATTTAGGAATTTTCATTATATTCTCATTGCATAGGAAATTAATAGCTTTGAAGTCATATTTTTGTTCAATTGGTCATAATTCCTATTATTCATCAGGAAGATTAAGCCACCTGGCTTGTCCTACCTCTGTCCATGTATCATACTGGTATCATTCTGCATCCTCAGCCACAGGCAGTCCTTGAACTGTAAATTGTTGGAGAGTGAAGAAGCGCGATGGAGCTCTGCTTTCCTGGACATAGCTGAAAATATGACAGTCCAGAAAGTGATGAAGAGGTGAATTAATTCCTTGTTATGCTCTGCTTGTGTATGCAGCTTTTGCTTCACCTATTAAAGTGTCTTTATCTCAACCCATGAGTTGTCTCACTTTACCATTCTGACTCTCTGCCTATCCCACCAGAGGAAGAGGTGTAAGCAAGTGGTTGTATGGGGCTTGGTTAAATCAGGACAAAGAGGAAGACTGTCCAGTATCCCCAGTCTGAAGTGCTACAGAGAATTTCTCCATAAAGCTTGCTTTCTTATATTTTACATTGGAATAGCTGACACTTAGTTTTATTTCTGTTCACCATTAGTTGACTTCAAAGGTATTTTATAAATGAGAAGGTTCTGACAGTCAAAATATCTATTCCTTTTATGATCTGTTTTTATTTGCTGCAAGATTTTCTTGTGAAAACTCTATTTCAAGATTTTCTTACATTCCCAGTTTTGTAAATGTGAAAAGAAAAGCATACCTAGAATATTAATCAAGTCCTAATTCTGTCTTTAAGGTCAAACAGAATTTTTGAAGTTGATATATCTGACAAAGGATTATGACTACAAGAGTCATATCTGCATCTTAAAAGCAGATTTGAGAAATGCCAAATGATCCCAGTTCTAACTGCAAAGCCAAGAGAAAACACATTTCCACAGAACATTTCAGCTGTTTTCACTAATTTACTCAAGTATGAATTTTCCGGAGTAGATAGTGAGTATACAGTGGATATAACAGTTTCAACAATGTTGTCACAACTGTTGTGTTACCATAAATTAGGTTACCTACTAGTCAGCAACATCTGAGACTGTACAGAAGATTACCAGAAAAGACAAAGACAATTTTCTATCCTCCCTCAACACAATGTGTGAAAAGAACAACCTTTCTCACCTGGATGTGCCCGTCAACAGCTAAAGAGTTATGTCACAGTGCATTAGTATTTCACTATCTCCTTTTGGTTTCATACAAGGTGATAGGGGTTAGGAGTGGAGAGTAGAGGGGCAGAAACATGCATGGGTTTCCCCTGTATTTTATTGCTACAGATGCACTTTGCATGATTGCACAGCATCAAGTTGTCCTTCTTCAGGGTAGGAGAGCCAGCACATTAAAGCAGAATATCACTGAACGGTCTATTAATGTTGCATGTTGAAGTTCCCTCAAAAACAAGAGTGTCCAACAACAACTGATACTTGGGACTAAGAGTAAAGAACACTATGTCTTCTCTACTGATCCCTAGAGAAAGAGTTCACAAAAATGTGGTGGCCAACCCTCACTTGAGAAATAGACAATTGTGCCTTGCAGTGTATTGGTATAGGTCTGTAGTAAACTTCTAACTTTTGTGTTCTTTGTTGAGACTATGGTCTTGGAGAGCAAAGAATAGACTTGTTTTTCTCTGAGTCCAGGTGATGGCATGGTACCACACTGTTTAGCAAAGAAAGAAATCATGTTTGGCCCCACTGTTGGCTTCTTTCAGGGAGAAGATGCATTAGTATTAATGCACTAATCTCCTCTGGAAAGGAAACGAGATAAGAGCCTCCACCCAAGGAGAAAATACTGAAAAGGTCATATTTTTATAGCAAACTGAAGAGCAAATATAAGCATAGAGGCATTTTTTTGCCAAATCCTATTTTGAGAGCTTCTTTTTTGTTTTTCAGAAGCAAAAATATCGTCTGAACTGATATTTTTCATTTTTGTGCTCAGTCTGCAGTTTATCACCTTTCATGATGAATAAAGTAAAATGTGGCTATTTTTCATTAAAAACTGCCTTTTGTACTTTAAAGAAAATGTCCTTGTCATTTTTTGCACACTGTTTAGTCCAGAAAAGAGTTATTTGGCAAGTTTCAAATGCTGTATGTACATAGTCAAAGTGGAAGATTCCATGCTTGACTGAGTTTGGAAGCAGCAGATAAGACACAAATGCATTAACAGATAAAAAGCAACATATTCTAGAACATCTATTGGCCTTTGTAGAACAGGATATTTATAACAATCCTGACTCAATGCTCCAATGCAAATGGATTACAAGTATGCTCAAGGTACTTGACTATAAAGTCAAGGCTTCAGGTACTTATCCAGTTCTGTAGGTCAAAAAGGAGTCTCTGGGTATTGCACTGGATATTAAACACATAGAAAATGCATCCTGGCATCCTGGGAAGTGTTGAAATGCATATAACATAATCAAAACAATTTCTTTGTCTGTTCAGCCCTTCTGAGCATACGCTACCATTATGCAAACACAGATATTGTTAGGCTACTGATTATACGGTCAACTAGCTGTTGAAAAACTTCGATACCATGACATTTTCTTTATAATACTACACATCCCAATTTACTACTTTTGCTTTTTACATGTCTATATTTTTAAAGAATAGAAAGAACTCACTCCTAAAAAGGAAAAAAATATCATTTAAAATAATATTTTTGTGACATTAGGTTAAGAAATTCACAGTCATCAAAATGACAAAAAATTCAAAGTTATGATTTCCAGGACAAACACAACATCCACACTGCACGTAGACCTAGAAAGAGCTGCCAAAGAAAACATTAGAAAATTCTCTGCAAAGTAGAAGAGGACTAAGTTAAAATTCCTGTGAGAATCATTACTTTTAATTTCTTGACTCCTCTGTGCATGTACATTCTTAACATGATATTGCAGAGACACACTTTTTTGCATTTCGTACTACACTTCTACTACATTTGTAACATCAGAATATTTCACTGTGAATGTTAAGCACTAGGATTCTAATACCTTGTTCTTATGGAAAAGGCTTACCAGAGCAGAAGCTGAGCTGTATTAATTTACTGTCATGATGAAAGGGATAGTGAGAATCAGAACTGACACTAACTCTTTCTATTTTCTCCACTACTTTTTGATTGCAATCATTGTGGTCTCCATGGATGTCATACCCATAGCAGGCACACCAGCATTTGAAGCAGTTTACTGAGGCTGGAAAACAATTCTGATAAAAATGTGCTGCTGCCAGAACTTGGCATATTAGAGTGTCTGAAAAGATTGCCAAGGCTGGCATTTTGCCTCTGTTGCCCAGGGCCATAGAAGATTGACACAAACTAAAAATAGTTGAAAAGATCAAATGTGTGTGTTTTTATGAGGCGCTTTTCTTTTCTTTTAGAATACAACTTGCCTGACAGACCACACGCACCTAATACAGCAAGGTGCTGATGGTTTCAGGAATGGTGCTGGGGATCATATGGGCTTTGCTTGGCTTGAGAGCACTCTACAGAACCAGATCTACAGCACATGTTAATGTGCAAAATATTATGTACAAAGTGGAATTTTAAAAAGCCAAAGGAGTCAGAAAAGCAAATGTCAGTACAAATCACGCAAATCACGTAGAAGTTGATAGACAAAACTAAAAACAAATAGGGGATTAGTATTTGATCGAGTTTTTGATCAAGCATTAAGTTCTGTGACCTTTATATGCCCGCAGAAAATTCAAACTTCAAGACACACACAGTCTGAGTAATAGCCCATGGTACATGATTCTCCCTGGATTTGCAACACCCTTTTTAGATTTTTGAAAACTTGAAACTGGTTTTGCCTCATTTCTTACAGAACCATTTGGATGGATGTAGACACATACAAAATTATTTACTTCTTTTTGGTTTTTTACATAATTCTACATCTATTTTTTGTGCTTTTCCTCTGTAAGTCATCATGAAGATAGGTTGTACAGGCAAAAATGTGTGCAGCATGTCAATTTCCAAATCAATTATAATTGACTAATAGGTCAGAAGTAACAGTCTCACAGCCAATACCCAACTTCTACAGAGGATTTTCCAGAATATAAAGATTACATTTTCAATTGATTATTCTAGGATATGAAGGAAAGATAAGCGTGGGACAGCATTATATAGAGTATTTTATAGATAGAAAGCATGTTCACTAAGTTTAAGTTATTACTAACTGTGAACTATTTACAAACTTTAGAACTTCTTGCAATCTCGGAGAAGAAAGAGCGTAAGACCAGATTGGACATGGCTCTGATCAACCTGATCTAGGAGGTGGCATCCCAGTTCCGTGGTCATAGGGCTGTAACAAGATGACCTTTATGGTTCCTTCCAATTGAAACCATTCTATGATTCTATGATTCTATCACAGACTGTACACAGAAAGCAACAGCTTGGACAATTTTCCAACACTTAACTGCCTCTGCTTGACCAAACCTTTACTAGAATTACTTTGAAACAGGAGAACTTCGTAATATACAAAGTTGTATTGCATAACTGCAAAAACTCTGGGGAATTTTAGGTTTCTTCTAGTGGATTTTCATAAACCTGCTAGAAGCTCCTTTCAGATTTTGTACATATAAGTGGTGTAATTAATTCATACTAAAATCTGTGGCACCTGAAGGAACTAAAAGGATAGCAAAATTTTCCATGGTTTCAGAGAGGTAGAACCAAGACCAAATTTCCAATCATTTCAATTAATTTTACATTAATACAAAATGAGGTCTGTATGCTACACAATCTGTCTCTGTGGAATGATACTGTGTGTTTGAGAAGCAGGAGAAACACTCTCACTAGAATTCTGTTTCTAGCAGCTAGTTACAACAGGAGCAGTCCTGTATCTGAGGAACATTATGATTTTCAAAGCCGCTGTCATTCAGCTATGGAAGATTGCGGGTTCAATTACTTCTTGTATCTTATAAAAAATATTAGTTTCTCAAGAAAAGTAAATAAGAGAAATATTGTGGCATGATGATTTTCTCTGAAGAGCTAATAAAACTTCATTTCACAAACTTCTCTCAAATGCTGATCCACACATTTCTAGTTACTGGTTGTTGGGTGGTTGCCGAGTCATCAGAGTGACTGACATACTTTTGACTTTAAAAAATGCTTATTTGGTGCATCAGTAGCAGTTTTCAATACACTGATTGCTGTGCCCTGCAGACCTCTGAGTGGAATTAGACTGTCCTGGGCCACAGAGGCAGATTCTCCAATTATAATTTCTGCAATATCGTCTCTCCCTGCCACTTCGAGAACAAAAATGGTGGTGGATGCTACAAAGCACAGACTGCATTGGACTTTCACACTTACAGCTCACTTCCATGCTACTTACAGTTATTGTGGCATAGATTAATAATAAATACTGCCTCTTAATACTGTAGTACAAATACTTCACCAAAACTCCTCATTCATTTAGCCTTCTTTGTTTTTCCTTCCTTCATAGGAAGGAATGTGTGTTTTTCCGAGGAACACATTTGATATGTTCATCAAGTTTGCTTCTTCATTATGCTGGTAGTAGAGGAGTTTGTCTCTGTTGGTGGCTGTGATTGCATCTGCATGTTATTGGCCTCTTACCTATAGAGATTGAGGGCGTGTGTAGATGACTTTCACCACCAGAAGTTTCATACAGAAAGTTGGCCATATGGGAAATACCTCTACGATTACTGGGAAAGAAGTTAAAAGCATCAATGCAATTTTGTTGTCTCCACTGAGGGATTCATGGATTGTAAATTCCCTCTTTTGTGTCTCAGTATCTACACAGCTAGAAATATATGTTAAGAGAGCAGCTGTCGCCAGCCTCAAGCATTCAGAGACATTCTGATTCAATTAGATTGTCACTGATAAATTCATACTTGTCAAAATTCATTTTGGTCCTTAATTTGTACTCTGGGCAAAAAAATAGTTCCTACTTTCTCTAGTCCTGCCCCTCATTTCACCAAATCTTCATAAATAAAAGCATAAAAGCACAATAAACTAATGCTATTGGTGAAACAAAGGATGCAGTAGTACTTTTAACTTCTTCCAAATTATTGCGCAGATACCACTAAAATAGGAGGCCATTTCAAGGGACATTTTCATTTTTCCTATGCTAACACAGAAAAGGTATTAAAATGTTCTCTGTCATGAAAATTTGTAGTATATATGATTTTATGCCATGTCTTAAAAGTATTGAAGAGATTCCATACTAAACCAGGTGTTTTGATCAGAAGGTAATTTGAAATTATATTTGTGTCATGTCACGATCATGAACAGCACTTAGCACAAAGGGAGACTGTGCAGGTCTTAAAAAATTACAAGATGGCACAATCACCAACCATCATGAAGTTCAACAAGGGAAAGTGTCAGATTCTGAACCTGAGATGGGGCAACCCTGGATGTACAGACAGACTGGAGAACGAGATGCTGAAAAGCAGCACTATGGAAAGGGACCTGGGGGTCCTGGTTGATGTCAAGTTGAATGTGAGTCAGCAGTGTCCTGGCAGCCAGGAGGGCCAATCGTGTCCTCAGGGGCATCAGGCACAGCATCACCAGCCAGGCAAGGGAGGGGATTGTCCCGCTCTGCTCTGCACTGGGGCGGCCTCACTTTGAGTATTTTGTGCAGTTTTGGCTGCCACAATATAAGACAGTAAGCTATAAGAGAGCATCCAGAGGAGCGCAACAAGGATGGTGAAGGGTCTAGAGGGGAAGCCATTTGGGGAATAGCTGAGGTCACTTGGTCTGTTCAGCCTGGAGGAGATTGAAGCGACACCTCATTGTGGTTACAACTTCCTCATGAGGGGAAGAGGAGGGGCAGACACTGATCTCTTCTCTGTGGTGACCAGTGGCAGGACCTGAGGAAATGGCCTGAAGTTGTGCCAGGAGAGGTTAAGGTTGGATATTTGTAATGCGTTGAAACTGAGTTGATTGACAAGCTTTTAAGCCAATGCGCTTTTGCGATTTTTGCATATTTAAATCCAGTGCAAGGGCAGGAAGTTC
>VZTE01005904.1:288917-366451 GCA_013397775.1 Eulacestoma nigropectus
GAAGCAGAGAGCCTTTGTGTTTAAGCTGGAATAATTCATATTTAAAAGAGACTGGAAGCAGAGAACCTTTGTGTTTAGGCTGGAAGAATTCATCTTTAAAAAGACTTGTAACCCCATGTGATGGCCCATGATTGCAGTATGAATACACTGTGGAATTTTCATGGGAGAGATATTTCACTTCAGTTGATAGTTTCCGTGCGAACTACTGAGTTGTGAAGGATTTCCACGGCATAGCAGAAGGGAACCCTTTTCCCTAAGCATAAGAATGAGACTTTTGAGGATTGCAACACTGACCAAAATTGTTACCCTTTGTGCAAGGTGGTAAAAGGAGGGGGGAGTGCTGGGGGCGGGGGGTTTGCTTTAACTTCTTATTATTTCTTGATACATCTAACTCTGTTAGTAATAAACTACTTTATGTTCTTTAAAGTTTTAGGCCTGCTTTGCATTTCTTCTAATCCTTATCTCACAGAGTGAAATAGATGTGATCAAACCATTACAACATTAGAAAAAGGGTTTTCACCGAGGGTGGTTGGGCACTGGAACAGGCTCCCCAGGGAAGTGGTCACAGCACCAAGGCCTACAGAGTTCAAGAAATCTTTGGGCAATGCTCTCAGGCACTTGAGACTCTTGGGGATGGTCCTGTGCAGGGCCAGGAGATGGACTCGATAATCCTTGTGGGTCCCTTGCAACTCAGCATATTCTGTGATTCTGTTTCCAGGGCTGAGGTCTCTGCTTTCAGTCAAAATACAAATAATAATGCACAGCAGACCCTTTTAGTAGCGACACATTTTCACAAGCAGCAGACTTATCTACCTACTCTTACATGTAGACAAGCATGATTTCTACTTTTGAGTCAGTTACAAAAACTTACTGAAGCAGAGAGCTCTGATCAAAAATCTACGAAAGCTTTATAAAGCTAACAACTATCACCTGAATCATCGTAACACTCAATGTGCGCTCCCTAAGACTACCTCAAATAGCTTAGGCTTTCCTTTGAGTTTTAATGCAAATCCCATTATATGCAGTAGATTAAGGACATATACACTTTCTGTGCCTGTTGATCAGATGACTTTTATGACTTTTGATCAGTAGAGCACATAGGATCAGGACCAGGTCCCCAGGACTCAACAAAGTGCCTGAATATAACTGTTGAAGCTTTGCTATTAAATTACATAGGAGGTGACTGAATAAGCATAATTAAGCTCAAAATTAATGTGACATAGTTTTTAAAACGAAAATATTCTTTCTGTTTTGTTCTTTTGTTATATTGAAAGCAACATTGGCTGAATTTATTTACAGAAATTCAGTGGTTATTGTCTCTGAAACTTTCAGCCCCTTAAATTCAGACTAAGACCTGAAAGACTCACAGTGTGCATATAACCCACAAATTACATCAGGATCGAATCTTACATGCTGAGATTCCTGCATCCTCTTGCATTAACAGTTTTTTTTTAACACTCACACAGCACAGGTCCAGGTACTTTCTTCTCCATTATACCATGCCTTCAGGTATGTTCTCTGAGCTATCACTCTCACCCACTGGAAAAGGGATTTTCAAAGATTTTGGAGAAGGTTTGAGACTTTCCTAGAAAAAATGTTTGGTATTGTTGGAAAACCTAATGTGTTCTCCCATAGCTGCAGGCACTGAAGGTGAAACTTGATCTAACCATGAAAGCAATCAGGTATGTCTATTAGAACACATTTTTGCTGAATTCAGCATGAATAAAGTAGTTACTTGATCTCCTGAGAGCAGTTGTTTGGTCTCTTGAGAAAGGGCCAGTTTATAGAGATACTTTTCAAAGTGTTAAGCAATGCAACTCTTCTCCCTATAACTTGTTTTTCCTGTTGCAGCAAGTTCTTAGCTCTTTGCTTTTGTAAACAATTAATACAGTCATTCATTAATGCTTTTCGTAACTGGGTTCTTTGTAAATCTCTGTTCTCTAATAGAAAAAGAAGAAAATATGAAAGCAATTTATCATGGTTTATTATGGCCCTTTAACAGCATTGGAAATATTCCATCAGGAAATTTTAGTCACATTATTTGCTGTAGGATGGATTAATAAAAAAAATTCCTTTGAAGGCATTAACCTTTGCTAAAAATCGCAGATGGCTGTAATGACAATTTTTATGCCTTAGGTATTAGATGATGTACAAAGTTCCTGATCCAGCAAAAAATATCCATATCCTTATGGACCATGCAAGCACTGGATGCTGGTTCCGCAGCAGGTGAGCTGACATATTCAGATGAAAGGTCAAACTGCAACAGAAAGCAAATACCTCAGTACAAGTAGTAAATGGACTCCCTGTGTCCATCTGTCACCACCCCTGGTCTCTAGACAGTCTTCCCACCGAGAGCCATGTGAATTACAAGGCTCCCATTTCCCTGCTCCACTCCTTTTCTCTCTCATTCCTTTCTTCTATTCCTCAGCACTGTGAACAACACATTGCTCCTTCACTACTTATCTTCAGAAGTACCTTCTGCTTCTGCTCCTTAAATATGTATAGCCAATTATTAACAAATCCACTGGAACAGTACTGACATGGGTTTTAAAGCCAGATCACCAACTCAGAATAGTTCATGCTGATTCCTGTTTGTCCCAGCTGACAATAACTGCATATTTCTCCACACCAAGTAAGTTTTAAATGTCAGGACTTTCTATTATCATTATTCAGATAATCAGAAGAGATCAATTTTGTCTACCTGCTCATTTAAACTAACACCTTTGTGGTGTTAAAGGACAAAACCTTTATCCTCGTTGCACATTTCTTGTACAGTACCTATACCAGCAGCTTGTTCTTATTTAGGAGTAAAAAGCAGGAAAACTTTGAAAAGGTTTGAGAGTAGTTCATGTTGGCTTACAGAAATGCCCGTTATACCCACACTCAACTGGTGTGTGAATGAATAATCCAAACCTACTGTACCTGTAAAAGTGGGCTGAACAATAATGGTCATAATAATAATAATAATAATAATAATAATAATAATAATAATAACAACAACAATGCACATCATCTTTAAGGTGAATTAGACTTATCCTACAAATTGTGTGTTTCTTGTGGTATTCCTGCTCTATCCTGGATGAAGGAAAAAAAAAAGGAAGAAGAAGGCAGTGAAGAAAGTGGAGAAATACAAAGCACAGGTCTTGAGAAATATTAAACATTTGCCCTAGGTTCAGATGCAGTGTTTGGTCGAGGTTCATATCAAGCTCTGTTTGTCAAAGCTTGATTCTTACAGGAAAGATTTCTAAAAATAGATGCAAATGTATATTACTCTTCCTCTCTCTGAATGCCCACAAATATTTAAATTATGTGTTCTAACTACACGCTGTTCGTGTACTTGCCTCATTATTGCAATCTGTCATATCTGCACAGGTAATATTAAAAATCTGGTCATGTACATGGGATGCTTTAAATCAAACAATTAATTACTTTTAGAAGCAGAATTCTTTTTCAAAGATGAAGGAAAATATTTTAGTTAGTCAAGATATCTTATTACTTCTCCATAATATACAGAGCTTTAGGGAAAGATTAGGTTTATTAAGTCAGATTCACAATGCAGGCTTTCAACACTGCCATTTCCAATAAGTACACATTTGTTTAATATTAAAGTTCCCTTTCAAAACAAAGCAGTTAAGCCTACCCTTACATTTATACATCTGCAGTTTGTTTGATAACTTACAACGTAATTACAGGCTGTCCTCCCACTAAATGCTGTATTCAGACTTATGAAACAAGGTGGTAAAATATGCACTGGAGTCTGAGTACTAAGCCCGTAATTTACCACAAGCACTAGGAAGAAAAGAAACAGAGGGGAACCCTGCTATTTAAGCTGCTCAGTTATCACGTTTTCCTCCTCCACACATGCAGTAGCATATAACCCATTCATATTTCAATTTTACATTTCCCAAACTGTCATCTTGTGTTTCAAGTTCATTTGAAATCCAATCTGCTTATCAGAGCAGCAGTGAATGCTATCGCAGATCAAGAGAGAGCTGTCACTCCCCACTAACAGATTGGTCTGTGGCACGTGGGTTGGTGAAATAAAGCAGGCCTTGTGGGGTTAAGAAAAGTGCCCAGAGTGTTATGGAGGGAAGAACTGTCCATCCCTTTTCATATCTCCCATGTCCAAGCAATGAGAGAGTATCCTCCCTCTCTGTTGGAGCTGCAGCTAAAATAACTAAGTAAATTACCAGGTAGAACCAGGGAATGTGGAAAAATGAGAGACCAACCTCATTTCAGCCATTTCAGCCAAGTTTCTCACAGAGGGTGGGCCACCCCAGGGGAGGCACTGAAGAGGCCAGCTGTGCATTGTCCTGCAGTGCTCACTGCGGGATACCTCATCACCCCCATCCTTTCTCCAGAGCTGCTTGCTCACATAGAAAACAAGGCTCACATGGTACCTGGGTTCTGTCCAGCCTTTCCTTCCAGCCTGGCTTCCCTTGGGGTAGGGAGCTCCTGTGCACCCCTTTCCTCAGAGACTGAAAGCCTTTAGCCAGAAACAATGCTTTCAGGTAACCACATTCCCTTTCTTTTGTTGTTGTTGTTGTTGTTGTTTTTCATTTTTTTCTCCCATCATATTTAAACAATCACAGGTTCTGAATTGTAATTTTCTGTGATATGTATATGTAAAGCTCGCCTTGCAGCACTGTTCTCAGAACAACTCCACTCTGTAAATATGCCAGTTCACTTGGTCCTGCTCCGGACAGCCTTTGTCTCAGACTCTACCTACAACTGTAGTTTTAGATTTTAAAAAATGAAAGCCACATCATCACATATACTATTCACTAAACACATCCTGTACTATAAAAAATAATAACTATTAAAGGCATACTTATTTTCCACTATGTTTTTTCTACCTTTTTGCTGCCTCTCAAACCTGCACCATAAATATCAATGAAAAGACAGTCACTCTTAATTCCATTTTAAAATCTCTAAGCTACATTTGCCATCACTACAAGATGAAAATAGAGTTCATCTGCTGTGAGAAAAGAAGTAACAGTAGAATAACATCTTAAATTTAGGGATGTGACTTTCATAACAGTGAAAGATTTATTAGGGAAGGGAAGGAGGTAACATACTGAAAGCTGACTGGTTTTGATTCCTTTGTTTGCTAAATCATCTCCATAATGTGATCCTGAGAAACCTAGGTCCATTCACACTCATTCTGAAGTATTGCGAAATGCCAAGAAAATTAGAAAAGCATATTCCACACCATTTTATCACTAAGCTTCCTCTTAGTTCTCATACCTGTTTTGTTCAAGGACACTCATCTCAGATTTTGTCTGGGCTTCCAAAGAAAATAAAGGATGTTTTCCTCATGCCAAAATCTATACTGGTTTTTTTTTTCAGTGTGCTCAACAAGCAGATTAAACTGGTAAAGACACAAACTACCAAGAAGCTATTGAAATCTGTTGAAATTTTGTCTCCTGCAATTACATCCAAAGTTGCAGCCTTTCTGAGATTCTACCTTCTATGTGAGCTAAACCAAAGCGGTATCTGACAATGTCTGAAATAGCACAGGAATCTTTAAAGAACAATTTGAAAAGGTAAAAGCTTTTCTGACCTGTATGGATGCAATACATAAAATGTGGCTAGGACCTGAGGCTTCCAATAGGGGTCCCTATTTCACTACAGTCCTTTTAAGTTGAGCCAGGGCTGGTTAGAACATTCAAGTCCCATCACCTGCTCCAGAAAAAAATATTAAAAGGTGTTAATGGAAGAAACAGACAGATAAAGAGGAAAACCAGATGGGTCTCTTTCAGTATTTTTGCAAGCTCTTTTTCAAACTGTGTTGAAGAGCTAAGAAATTCAGTGCAACTGCTGCAATATCAGCAGAAAAAATATGGCACTACTCTAAAAGGAAGGATGTGAGGCAGCGTGTCAAGGTGTTTGATTCTTAAATAATGAGTCAGACTTATGTTTGAAATAAAGTTCCTATATAAAACAAATTACAATTTCTGTTCTTATCTGTCAAATCTGGCTACTTGCATGTCTGAGTGCCTATATGATCTGAATCATAGCAGGTATAATTTATGCTTTTTTTCCTAAACCTTTCTCCAGAAAAACATTTCCTTGGGCATATTTTTCAAAACTCCAGTTTGTCGTTCTCTTCTTTCCCCATCTATCAGTTAGCCAGAATATATTCTTCAATGCAGTGGTGGAACATGCGTGATGTGATAAGTCCACCTAGAAGAGACACATCCTCTATGACACAAGTTGGTATTTGGGCATGTAATTCCTTTGGATTTTGAGTAATTGCCTAATTAGCATCCATCTATAGTTCAAACAGTATCAATTAAAGCATGAAAGTGATGAGGTCCACAAAAAGAAAGAAAACAGATTAGAAGTGACTTCACATCTGTGAACTGACCCACCTGTCATGAAAACAAGAACAGAAAGGCACACACAAGACTTTATTTTATGGTCTGCCTAATTATCCAACTATACCTTTTGTCCCATGTAGTTAAGGCTGCTGTGAGGGAGGGAATGGTGCTTATTGCTGGATTCACAAAAAGGTCTACTGAACAGTATATTTTGATGATGGGCAGTGTTTTATTTTTTCTTGGTTCCTGCCAGTTACAGGAATCAACTGCTGACAGATGTACTACAATTCAGAGTTAAATTGCTAGGTGGCTGGGCTCTGGATTGCTTCTCTAAAGTTCAACAGCAATGATCTTTGGCAGCAAAGCTCTCTTGTTTCCACAGCTAATGCACTGATTTGGGGTTTACTCACACTACTCTGTTTCATGACAGCATATTAAGTGCTCCATCATGGTTAGCTCCATGAAAAATTGTGGTGTAACAACAAAAGTGCAGCTAAATTCCTTTTGTAGTTCTTTGATCTGGAAGACTGAAGTGAAAGGTCTGCTCTTGCTCTAACTAATACTCCTCACCACTCCCAGGCTAAAGCACAGGTTGTAGCATCCATCTGATGCCTGGGCTTCAGTTACATCTCTGCTCTTTGCCAGAGAAGGTAACAGAGTGGTAACCATGTACCCTGGGTCCACCTCTTGAGCCAGAATAGGTTGGGAGGTCAAGGTCCTATGTGGTCTCTGATGTAAGGAAAGGTTGCTGAAGTGCTGGGGAGAGCAAGGGATTGAAACTATACGCAGTCAACTTTCAACTTAATAAGTTGATAATGTAAGTTAATAACTTAATTTCTGACACTTTGGCAAACCTGATTCAAGCCTAGGGAAACCCCAGTTCCAGGGAAATATATATCACTTGTCCTATTTCAAGCTTTGTCTTTGGCCTTTAGGAAATATGTCCTTTTAGTGCCATTATTATAAATAAGTCTATAGCTCCTGCAGAGTGGGAACAAGTTTATAAAACAATTATTTTTGCATTGTCACTTACCAGGACACAATTGCACTGGACTAGAGACTCTATGGTTACTTGTTCACACTAATAAAAAGCAAAATTTTCTATGCAACCTGCAGATTTTCCTGCTCCTGGGGTGCAGCTCAGTAAGAATTGATTTGGGTTAAGAAACATAAAATAGAAGAGTGAGTTTTCAATAATTTCAGGCTCTATCAGTTCCAGTAGAAGTCCAAACATGCTCTTAGACCTACAAAATACATTCACAGGCTACATCCAGTACTACTGTTGCTTTCCATTCATCATTATAGAAGTTATGCATGAGGACAAAGTATGCTGAAGAGCTGCTAGGGAAGGTGACACTACCACGAAGTATTCATATTCAAAGCAGACTTTAAAATGGATTGTAACAAGTATGAGATGTAGTAGAACATAGCAGTCAAGAAGCTGAGGATAAAGACAGTAATCTATACCCCAAATGGTCCTTCAAAACAAGGCTGATCATTGCCAGTCCTTAACAATCAAACTGTGTCAGACAGCTTTCCAGACAGTCACTAATGCTGACTGACATGCAAAGTGATTGTGGAAATATCAAACAATAGTCCAGTTCCTGGGGTTCTTACTCATACATTTAACTCAGCTGTTACTAGGGCAATTTTTTTTATTGAAGTCAATCCATTCTGACACCCAGCTCTGAACGCTTGTTGGACTTGGCAATAATAATTCCTTCTGCTTCTTTTCATGTGTTATCCCTTCAGCCTTGATCCTTTCATCTGTGTCCCCTGTAGGAATGATGTGCAATCCCTACTCTATTTCCAGTTACTGAGACATCTGGAGACGGTAGTAAGGAGGCATGACAACCAAAATATAACAAAGGACCCTAAATTTAAAAAGCAAATTGACCTAATAGTTTCAGAGAGAAAAGATTGCTTTGATTATAATCATCACATTATAAACATCTGATAATCTGCTCACTATTTGAAGTATGTTTAATTCAACTGAATGCAATATCTTTTCTCTTGCAGACATTTTGGATTTGAGTTAAAAGAATTAAATCATGATGAAAGATTAAAAAGATGAAAAAGAGAAAAACTCAGGACGTTTTTTGTTGAAAACAACTACCAGTTGAGAAACAATTAAATAAAAATCCCAGGTCTCTACCAAACTGCTTCTGCAAAAATTTGACATCAGTTTGAAATTTCAGCCAAGTAAAAATGGTGTACAAAACTACAAACTGTAGAATCCTTTTATTTTTCTTCAAAGAAAGACTATCTGATTATTTTAAATCTCTTCTATAAACAGTCAATGCCACATAATTGAAAGAAACAAAGCTGGGAGATATTAAATGATGTTTAAATTCAGGATGACAAAGAAATATTGGCAAAAAACATTTTGATACCTTGCATCACAGGTCATGGTGAAGACATGTTCAGCAACTCATCAGAACATCAATGTTATGTCTGCCAAACAGGAGGATTGAGAACATTTTGTCATGCCTCCAAGGCAAACTCTCTCTAAATTAGTCTACAAGCCAGATCGACTTCTACCAGCGGAACAGAATATCCTGAGTATTTATGCGTTTTAGGCAGTCCCTTGTAACCTCCAGCCCACCAGGTCTCACTCTACCACATGTGCTATAACATCAGTGCTCTGCTGTGCCACTTGTCAGCCACAAGCTCATAGGCATACCAGGCACCCTGCCTAAATTCTCAGCAATCATCTCCTTTCAGGGTGAGTGATTTTAAGGTTCCTGGATGGAGAGACTAATGCCTGCTTTATAAGCCTGTATCATGCTGTGAGACCAGCTCCCAGCTTTGTGTTATGAAAACCTTAATCTCTTCACAACCTGTCTAGTCTCATCTTAGTCCGGTGTGAATATCATTTCTCTGCAGAGGGATCTGGATTGTTCATGATCTAATCATATCTCCTGTCATCTCAATACAGGTTATTTCTCCTACATGTTTATCATAGATGCATACTTCCAAATGTCAGCTAAAAACAATGTGACAATATCAGCAAAAGGTTTTGCTTTACCAAGTGCAAACCAGCCTGTTGGGTATTCAAGCAAAATGGCGCCATCTTTTTTTTTCATTTTTAATCCTAATGCTTGCCTTTTTGATATGACTGGTTGCTTCCTCCTTGCTTATCCTCTGAATCAGACAGCGACAGTACGTTTTCATACTGTACTGCATTTTTGTAACTCATGTAATGTGAAAAGTTGTTTCTGTGTCAATTTTTTTCTATCATTGACTACTTTAAAAGTAAGTCTCCATCCATTGATATTCACAAAGCATTTCTGTGAATATCCTTGAATATACTTTCAAAAGCAATTGCTGCACGATTGCTGTATTTTCTGTGCAAAATACCCTCTTGCACAGAAATGTATGGGCCTTTTAAGTATATAAACAAAAGAGCGCACATCCTTGGGCTCTATGTGTGGGTCCTTCTTTACTTTTACTGTTTTTATTTCAATGCTTATTGATTTTTTACCCTCAGATCCAAACCCGTAAAAACACAAGAAAAAACATCCTCTTGCAAGTGACAGAAAAGGAAAAGGGCAGAAAAAGCCCATGCCAAAATCCAAAAGTTGAAGGAAGGATCCCAGTGAGATGATACAAGTCTCTGTATGCAGGGCAATAAAGAGGAGAGTGAGCCTTCCTGGTGTTTAACCCTGCTTGTAGGAGAAAGACAAAGGGCAGCAAACTCAGGTCTTCCCAGTAAACAAAGAGCCAGAGGGAAAGAGGAACAGACAAAATCAGGCACATAACTGGGAGCAAACTGTCCCCTGAGAAATTAAAAAAAAAAGAAATTCATCCTTTCCCCCGAAAGGGAGAGAAGCAGATGAGACACTGCTCTAAAGTCTGTTTGAGGAGGGGTGCAGCCATACATTGTTTACACAGACCTTTCAAACTATGTAGTGTTGCCTTCAGTAAGACATTATTGTGAACACATGATAGCACAGCTATTAACCTAACACAACCATTCACATCCAGGCAGGTCGAGCGCTTCATACATCACTCTATCTAGGGCTTTGCCTTTAAATCCTCTTATTTTGCTACCTCAAAGGCACCTCAGTGTGTCCTAGTCAAAGCACAATTTATCAATAACAGCAGCAGCTGCTGACACATCTTGCAGTTACTTGGAACTGTAGCAATCCACCTGTAAGGAAACAGCGAAAAAAATCAGCATCTGAGATGTGCATGGGTAACAAAGGCAGGGCAGTGGTTCCATGAGGCCTACATCAGGCTTCAATACAGCAAATTTAAATGAATGTGACATTGATTTCTCCTGTAGCTCAATTCAGTAATTAAAGCTATAACCAAAGGTTCTTTTATTTTTTTACTCAGGCAAATTCTCACTGCAGTCAAAAGAATCTATCCAATGAAAGTCCAGGAAAACCTCAGTAGTAGTCCAAAGATTTAACACTACTTGCTTTATTTCTAATCACTCTCTTTTAGAAAGGTAATTAAAGTCACTTGACATGTGAGATGCTGTATACGTGCTCTGACCTAGTATGAGAAAGTAACAAGATAGCCTTCTTTGTTAGAAAATAAAAAGCGTGAGCCAGAAGCAATAATCTCCTCTGGGTTTTCTGCAGCACGCCCTGATTAAAAAGGAAATCTTTCTCCTGTCTACAAATCGAGACAGATGAAGTCTACAATGCAGCATTCAGACTCCAAAAGTTATAGTGTGCAGTGTGAGGCAGCTGAAGGCAACCTCTGAGCAAGGCCTTCCCATCCTCTCCCACCCTCACGCTTTGTTAGCTGTCCTGCCCACCATGCACCTGCAGCGCCCATTGGTGCTCCCCGCCTGCCCTGTCTGTCTCCTTCCCTGCCTCCCTACACACAGGCAGACGTTTCCTCCATGACTGAGAACTGGATTGTTGCCCTCATTTATTTGGTTCCCTTTTTCCTAATCGCTGGAGATGACCACATGGGGTTGTCTTTGTCACATCATTACTGCTGCCTTTTATAATAACAAGACACTAGCTTTCCTGCCTATTTTCAAATGCAGTTTAAGGATTAATGCTATTACATATCCTTTTCTTCTGACAGAGCTAAACCGTTTTATCCATACTGTTACACATTCACAATAATCTCTTAAATTTCATTTGTGGAAGGTACAGCACCATCAGAAGTGATCATCAATTAACAGTGTTAATATACTGTGATATCAAAGTGTCTTCTAAATAATCTTAACATTTAATTTTTAGGAATTTTTTAACATTCAGAGGTTACTTAACACAGCTTAAAAATAATGGCATAGGTCACTTGGAGACAAAACAGTTTGAGAAGCTATCTGCCTGTACAGCAAAATGCTAATGCCCTTTGAAATACAAAGGCGAGGGAGTTGTTCTGTTTATTGTCTAGTGTTTTGTACATTTATAGACCAGGTCCAGAAGTATTTATCTTTCACCTCAAAATCTGATTGCTGTGCTAATGCCATTTAAAACTAAATGGACAAAAATTATATTCTCCGCAAGAATTCGATTGTTTCCCTTCTTTGGATAGAAAAAGAAATAATAGTAATTTTTATTCACACAAATTCCTGTATAGAAGCCTCTGTGTGTAAATCACATTGGGCCTCTACAATTTGTTATTAGCTATTGGTTATAGTTGAAATAAATGCATGGGAACACTATTTATGTAATTGTAAGCAATGTCACATTTGGATTTGGGTCTCAGACCTCCTGTAGCTTTCTACAAATCTTCCTCTAGTTTTCTCTTTTCCTGCAAATCTTTGAGTTTAAGCCAACAGGAATACTGTTCCCCGTCACAGAAAGAGTCAAATTAGTTCTCAGTGAGCAAAAAAACCAAGGGAACTCACGATGAAGTTGTATCAACCATGTAAATAATGCTTAAAGTGGCATTCGAGGAACTAAATGGGCTGAAATACTCGAGAATTATTCAAGTTTTCAGTGACCCATATGATGCTTAGGTCAACATCTTTACAGACTCTTTACAGAGAGGTCCAGGGTGTTTTCCTGACTCCTGACATGGTGCAGTTCAGAGGAAATGGCTTAATGCCACATACCATGCTAATTCTCCATATATTTTCCCTTCATATTCCATCTTGTGATCTTCCCTATCATACTGATAGTATGTGCAACGTAACACAGGACGACACAAACAACTTACTGATTCACAAGTGTGGAAGCCTTCAACTAAAATGCTAACAGTTGTGTGGGTTGCTTGGATATCACCTTCCCAGATGAGGAAGGAAAGCAGTTCAATATAAAGATCTCATCCATTTGTGCCCTTTCAATGATTATCGTTAGTGCCTCTAGAAACCCACAAAGTAATTTACAATGTGTCTTTTCAGAATATCATTCAAAAAATCATTTAAGAATATTTTAAATTTTAGCACTTTACAGAAATGCAAAGCTGTACTTGCTTTGCTTGAAATAGGAGTCTACAACAATTAGCTTTATATGCATATGCGGGTACTACAAGTATATATTCAGATAGCTTATATGTAGACAGCAAGCTGAACACCCACTTCTGAGTTAAGTTTACATGCCCCAGTTACAGACATTCTGCGTTTAAATTAGGTACTTAATTGAATACTCAAAGCCATGATTTCTGGTTGTAAAGCTGATCTTTATTGGATTTTCCCTCAATTAAAGATTCCCAAAGCACCTCTGCCACTCTGTTGCAAATATTTTCTTCCCCTTCCCAATCTTTAACTTTTATCACAGATTCCTTGGGGCAAATACATTGTTTACTATATCAAAGCATATTGCAGCTCACCTGATCTTTCTATTTGCAAAAGTACAAGGATAGATCTGTAGATCTCCCAAATGACAGTGCGAAAACTAGACCCTCACAGGAAAGAAGTTAGAGCCTGCACTCATGCCCACAGTCTATAAAGCAGGACACGTATTTGGAGAAAGGTTCCTTGCTCCTGGATATATGTGCAAACATCAGGCATAGCACAAGCGGCAGCAAATTTCTTTCAAAGCTGCAGAAGTCTGGTCTGAATCTGGACCACAATTCAGAGTTCCCATTCTCCTCACACAAAAGAAGACAGTGCCTCTCTAGACTCAGTACTTTACATACACATTCAGGTTTGGGCCTCCAGAACTAGGAATACCAAACTGTCTTACATATTTTTCCATCTTATGATGTATGCTACAGTCCACTAGGAACAGATCTGAAAAAATTGTATTTCATTTCATCTCACGTCAGACAACAAATTAGCTTAGCACATTTTAATGGAGTGGTGCACAGTGTCTCTTTCACTTAATGAGACCACATTTTGATGAGAGACTCTAGTGGGTTAAGGAATCATAACCATAATGAAATACAAGGTTTGGGGTTTGGTTCATTAGGCAACAAGGAGAGCTCTTCAGAATACTTGCTTCCAAAAAGAAGTACTGATGCCAGGACGTTATATCCCTCTGGAGAATTTTCTGTGAACTATCATTACTGAAGAAATGTACTTGGAGGGAGAGCAATGGAAAGAGGAATTAAAGAATTCAGCTGTGTCACAACACATTTATCCATCAAAAGCAGATAAAAAGTTGATTTCTCAGTCATGAAAAGAAAAAAATATAGTTCATTAATCTGGTTTGATAATCAATCGTACACTGGAAAAAGAGTTCTTTCTATTTCCAGAATACCAGTTATCTTGCATACATTCAAGGTATGCATGACAACTGGCAGTTATACATATATCTTTCCACCATGTATACAAAAAAATACAAGCAGAAGATATGGGCCACATGCAAGTATCCAACCTCTGGCAGATATTTTCCTTGAAGAAATTAGTATGGTGACTTCACTAGGAGCAGACAGCAAGAAAAAGGGGACAAATGAGCAATTTTGCACTATTTAAACCTACGGAAACTGCTTTTCCACTTCACAATGAAAATATGATCAAGCAAAAGTTGAAGATTACTTTTGGGACATGTGATGTGTTTTCATACCAATTCTCCTTATGATTATAATTTTCATAAACTACCAAACATGCGGGTAATAGAGGAGGAGGGAAAAGTTCTGGATTATCTTGCCCAGAGATGGTCCCTCTGGAAAGGTAAACCAAAAAGTTGTACAATTTTTAAGAAGGTTGAAGAAAAGCAGATAAAGGAGGCAGGAGTTTATCCTTTGCTACACTTGTATCCATGCTTGTCCCAGAAGCTAAGCCTTACACTTGTAGCATCAAGTAATTGTGTCCATTTTAAAATCTGAACAGAAGAAGATAAGAAAGGATTTTAAGTACTGGAAAATAATCAATATGGTTTTCATCGGTAGTAAAGGAACACTTTGAAATCAGAGTGGAGAGCTGGAAGCCTTGAACACTTCTTTACTATAATGAAATATTAAAAGTCTGAATCTGGAGATTGGAAGAGGATTTCTGGGAACTCTGTTCCTCTTTACATGTGCATGTTCCTCTTTACATGTGCACACCATGGACCACAAAAAATCTCACAGAAAACTGTATGGTAACACCTTCAATCTCTGAACTACTGAAAACAAAGTACAGCGAATGTAGTAGAAACATTCCTTTCAAACATTGACATGCAGACTGTACTAGTCCTCCCATGCATAATCATCCAGCAAAAATTATAATTAAAAGTCGTAATACGTACTTTTTTCCCAAATCCCACACTTGACTTTGATCATAATATCAGATTACAAGGCACACATAATCAACAATATTATAATTAAATTCCATCAAAGATTGCTGACCTTTTGGTGCAAGCTTTCGGGTAAAATTCACAGTACACAAACATGTTTTAGTCTATGTGAAATATTTAACATGCATAAAGAAAGGTAACTTTTGACATCAACATAATTAGCCCTGGCATATTGACTCTGCATGTCAGCCCTTGGCTGTGAGCTAACTTGTGTGAGATCTTGACATAATCATGTTAAGTGCTGCCAGTTTGCGTAGCTGCTGTGGATTAAGCAAGAAAAATAGTATCAACGATGTAGGCATACGTTCTCTGCTGCATGTTAATGAAGCCATTTGCACTAAAATTGTTGATATTTAGAATTTCCTTTGTTTTAATTATGAAAACAATCAATAGTATAGAATCTTAGTACTTTTTGAAATAGGCTATTAATTAACCTATTGATTATTTTGGAGAGTGAGATAAATAATCTTCCTGAAAATATATTCCCTTTTTCAAGGTCTTCTCTGTGCTTTCTAGGATGCTGAGATCTCCTGACAGAATAATGTTGCCTTTTTACCATATGAATAAATAGCCATAATAGCTACAGCATAATTTACAGATTTCTGTTCTCCTTGAACCAAGGTCTGAAAGCTGCTAAAACCACTCAATAAGGGAAACTTGCCATCAGATGAAATTTGGATTTATATCCACAGAAAGCACCAGATTTAATTTCTCTCAGCTTTATCTGGAAAGTTGCATACTGAGAGAAGGGACCTCTGAAGCCTTTTCAACTTGGCCTGTCTTTGCATACTCGATATCCTGCAATCACCTTCTGAGATCTTAGAGCAGTGTCATTTCTCCTAAAAATGAGAGATAAGAGGATGTACTTTGCACATTCCTTAAGCTTGATAACATTAAAATACTGTATCTTGGCATCAGTAGAAACTTCATTGCAAATGTAACACTGTGGGTTTTAATACATGCAAGGTTAAAACTATCCCATTTTGATCCTTTTCTATTATTTTAGGTAACACGATACTAACACTTATTTCAGCATATGCCTTGGTGCTTTGATGATCTGGGGCAAGGTAGCAAATTTTACCACATGTACAAAATCATCATGAGACCACATTTTAAGGCAGTGACAAAAACGCAGTTTCAAACTTGTCTATTTATACCACACACTAAACAAATTTTGACTTTTGAATATAATGATTTCATAATCACAAGCTACAACCTCAGTATCAGCAACACCCATTAAAAAAATCAGCATTATCCTTTATTGTTAAAAATACACTTAACAAGCATAGGTTATAAAATTATATTAGGAGTTGGCCAGCTCCAGAATTTAAATTCGTCCACATTCTGGTGCATTGCAGGGTAACTAGTTTTGAATATCTAAATCTGAACCCACTCTAAGGTCCAAAGGCTGTCCTTCTGTTTAGGATCTCTTTGAAGAAAAATCGTGCTTTTCCCACAGTTTAAGCACAGGAGAGTAGAAAATCCCCTTTAAACACTACTGCTTTCTCAATAATTCCACCATTTTAAAAACCCTGATTCTGAATCCCTTGCAGCAGGTGAGTGCTGCTGATCCAAATCCAGCTATAATCCCGATACTGACTGAACCTGTGCCGTTCTGGTTACAGACCTCATCTGGAGCTAAATCCTATTAGAGTGATTGTCTTCAGAGTCCTTTTTTGTATGAACTTAAAAACTGCATCTTTATAAAGTGCTCATTAATTTTCTTCCTTTAAAAGTAGATCTGAAAGTCAGTTAAATGTTTTAACAAAACTAATTCCTTTTAAAAAGAGAATTGGAGCATCCCAATAACCTGGTTCTGTTATGGAACTTTTTTAAGGTTCTTGCTAACATTTTATTCCAATCTTCACAGATAAAACAATATTTATTTGCCTAGAAACAAGTATTTACTGCCATTTGGACAGCCTAGGATTGCCTGCCTTGCATCCAGCTACCACTCCAGAAGGGCATAGGTACACTGTAGGTCCTGTGCTATCTCTGCCAAAGCCACACTGCTATCACAGATGCTTACAGTATCTCCAGTGGCAGTGGGCATCTTGGTGTGGGCAACTGAACTGAGTCCCTAAGCACTGCTCCAGATACACAGGGTAGAATTCAGCATGGAATTAAAAGGCATGTTTTAGATGTCCACATACAAAGCAGGTGTCCAAGCTCCTACTATAGGCAATGGAGGGCTAGTAAAAAAAGTGGTGGGGACCTCTTACCAATCTGCTCAACTTATTTTAGGGTCCACTAACTGTACTTACTGCAGATTCAACTTAGTTGCCCAAAATTGGTGCTTTTGGCTATTAAGATGCACAAATGTTGTAAATGTGACATAGGACATGGCAAATCCAAGCCTTTCTGGACCAACAGTTTGCAGCGGGAAAGTCTGAGTTTCAAGTGGCACCAGATAACTATGTTTAAGCAACTGAATCAAGCCCTGCTGTCATACTGTGATTTTAGACTCCCAGATGATAGGCAGACACTTATTTTTATATATCTGATCTGGAACTAAATCCAAAAATGATGTCCAATGACAAATTCACTTCTAGAGCCCAGCTTTCCTGAATCTCTCTCAAGTTTGAATCAGAAACAGCACAAAATGTAAATTGAATTACTTTGATGTACAACTGAGAACCACTTGTTTGGCTTCTGTTTTTCTTACAGTCCAGTAATAGTATAGATTTTACAATTCTGCAAATCATAGGCTTAGTCTTGCCACTCCAAGCACCAAATCAAACCCAATTCCGGATTAAGACATGAACATCAAAGAGATACTTCTATTACTCCTCCTCCTTCCCGCGCAGTATCTTGCTCAGCCATTTAGGGAATTAACTGCACAGTCCATGTACACCAAATCAAGTATCTACAAAGGAGTTTTTCTATTCTGCTTCTGCTTATTCCTTAATAGAAATGAACATTTCCAAAAGAGCTATTGATGTGCCTTCCTATTCTGCACGATGTTTATAAGAAGCACTTTACAAGCAATCTTGACAGTACCAATATTTAGTGAAATGGATTTCTTTTACTTTTTGCATTGCCACACAGGTTATTGGTTCTGGAAATTTAGTTTAATTTATTTCCAAGTATCTCAGCATTTCACATGTCTTTTTAGTATCCCTTTCTCTCATCATGAACACTAGACATATTGATAGCTCCAGGGCTCTTGATGCATCTTGGACATAAAGAACAGGTATTCTTTCTGCTGCACAGAAAGAATCTAAATGCTCAAAAATATTCCACTGTGAAAACTTTCATTCATCTTCTGTGCACAGATAGTAATTTTAAAAACATACACTCAGGTATAAATAAATGTTAATTGCCAGTTTTCTCTGGGGAGCTGTGTTTGTTTCTGACTGCTTAATACATCAACAGCTTTATATTCTCTGATGGGACATTTATGTAATCCCTTGCTGTTCCTTCTCTGGTACTTCAAGGAGTCCTGGACAACACAAATAGCTGGTACCAACAACAGCTGGACACATCAAAAACAAATCTTGGAAATCCACTCACTTTTTTTCTGGCACTAAATTCTGTAGCAATATAAAAGGCGTTACTACTGAGCAGAAACTTAAAATTTCTCTTAATTTGTCAACTCCCAAAAGAATCATTTGAGAACCAATTCCAAAACGTACTTTACAGGATTCCTAGAACTTTCAGAATTTCTCAAGCAGTAATAGCTGAGTTCTGTGAAATGTAACAACATGAGAAAGATTTCCAAATATTGTCTTACCCAGTCCTCTTTTTTTCCCCAGTTTCTTTGCTTAACTGGAAAATGCTGAAAGTTCAAGAAATCTCCAAGTCTCCTCTGTATTATTCCTTTCACTTAATTTTTTGATGTGCACTGAAAAACAGTATTAACATTGGGAACAACATTCCAGAGCAGTACATGATTTATATCTGGTATTCCAGACTAGAATTTATTCCCTACCAGACTATTTTCATATGTGACTTCAAAATATTCTTCATCAATTGCTGACTCCCTTCTCTCTTACCATTGCTTAAGGTCTTTGTTGTCTTCTTTTTACAAAGCCTACATGTCATGTCCAAATTATTTTTGACCTGTGCTTTGTTACCTTTCAGTCACCTATAATTTCTGCTACTTTTGTTCGAATACAGAGAAATCTGCAATATAAAATTTCACTTCCTAGAAATCTCATCTGCACTCTGGGCACCAGAGTGATCAAGGAGAGTTTTGCCCATAAGGTAGTTCTTTAGAAACTTAGAAAAGTTTTAAACATTCCTTCCAAGTCAGTTTGCCTGTACAGGCAGGTGATCTTTTGTTTGAGGCTAAACCTTGGAGGCATTGATACCATTAAGAACACATTTTTTTCCTACGACGCACTATTTGATGCTTAATCAAAGACATTGATTAAACTGGGATGTATGCACTCAAATGTAGGCACTTCACATTTTTATGTATTACAAATACATATATATACGTATATATATTTATACACAATCCAATAATAACTGGCACCCTGCACATACTTGTTCTGTCAAAACGATTATTCAGATATTTAAATGTTTTTTTTAAATTGGATTTTTCTCAGTCTGTTTATACACGCAGATTTTATGATGTTTATAATAATATAGATTCTACCATGACTGGGACTGGGATTTGCCAAAATGTCTTGCCTCTTACACTTTCTCATCCTGACTTTCCCAAGAAAGGTGTTTCATTTTGACTCAAGTATGCGAGCAATATATTGTGATATTACAGATTGTCTTACTTCTGATATGCAACCAAAAGCTCATCAGGAATGCAGTAAACAGCATGTATGGCCACATCATTATCTATAGATTCAGTAACTCACTGAAGAAGACAGACATGTCAGGTGTTTTCCTTTCCATAATCATTTTTAACCTTTTTTAGACTGCGAATCCTTCCAAACATTTCAGCCTGCTTTCAGCATGCCTGCTATACTCTTTTGGAAGCTTATGAGTAAGCCCTGCATAGCACCTGCTCCCTGTATACTCACTCCCTGTCAGGAGGTTAACTGGTAGACCTTTATTTCCCACATTTTATCCCAGGCCCTAAAGCCCTCATTCCCTCTGCCATGATAAACAGAGACCCTACGAGCACTGCTCTAAGTACACACGACCCTCACTTCGATCTCTGCATGAGATTTCTCTTGACTATTCCCTAACCACTACATGCAGCAAAGCCACATATGTTTTGCTATTATCCAGGCACTGTATGCCTCCTGAGGGGATGGAAATGCCTGGGTCTTCTTTATAATAGTTATTGTCAGAGCAAAGCCCCCTGGACAAAGCACAATAATTTCACCTTATAAAGAATAAAAACTACTATTCATGTAGCATAAGGAAATGCGGCTAAGCCCTGAATGCCTTTGGCATTCAAAATTCATAGCAATCCTTGTACCCAAAAATTATATCAAGTCTGAGATTTCTTATAACTAACCCTGATTTTATGAGGATTTCACTCATCCGTCACAACCTTCAGAAAATTAGAGTTTACCTATGCTTATTTTTAGACATGAAGGGAAAGAAGATTTCATTTTAACAAGCTTTAAAGAGCAACTTGTGAAGCAAAAAATAGTTTCCAGTAATAATATGCTGAAACTTCAAAATGCTTAATGCTAAATCCTGAAAGTACTAGACAGCGAGTTTTACTATTTTAGTTACATGAAGGGTTTGTATTTGCGTGAAGGTGTTGTGGTCTTCATGAGCATTTCATTGCAGAAGTCAGTTTCCAACTTCCCATGAAATTTCACAACAGGAAAACCTTGTTGTAAATATGAAATTTGTTTACTATTTTACCTATAAATCACTGTTTCTAGAGAGCATATTATAAGATCCCCAGCACCTGAAGTGCATTAGTTTGTTTGCTTCATTAGTTTGGTGGGCAGTAAAGATTCTCATGTGTAGAATGTATTCTGGTCTCCTTTTATTTTTTCAGTTATTTATATATCTGAAAAAATTTTTCTCATTAAAAATTTTTATGTTTCAAAAATCTTTTCTTTAATTCTGATCAAAATTGACTCATCTATTACTGAAAAAGATATTACAAAGTCTCAGTGTGTCATGACAAGTGAAAAAACACACCAGTAAATTAGTCAATTTGCCAAGTGTTTTGGTGTAATAGTTTTGGATTAGAGTGCTGGCAAACTTAGATCCTCGACAGCAGTCTTCAAAACCGGCTTGTTCATTCCAGTAGATTTCCAGTGGAGCTAAGAAAGCAAGTTTCCTCTTTCTACACTGGACAGTTCACTTTTTCACTATTGAAGAATAAAGGGAAAGTGTAAAAACAATGGTTAGCAATGAAACTTTTAAAATTGAGTCTATTAATTTTGACATGGTCTCCAAACCCACAGACAGATTTGGAACCACTGAGACGACTCTGAAGGTCACTCCAGGATAGTTTTATATGAGGTGATTTTTAAAATTTGAATTATCATTTTTCTTTGAGCATGTCTCATTTTGCCATCTCAATAAAGAAATTCTAAGCTGTAGACTGTCTCCAGTGTATCATCATATTCTACCACAATTTACTGAAACATATTACGAAGATTGAAGGTCTTTGGAAGCATATGCACAATCTGGTATTTCCTACCAGTCTGAAGGGTTGATTTTTCAACTTTTATAATCCTTGATAAACATCATTTCTCCAGAATGCATGAAAAGAAATCCTTTTTATACCAATACTTAATATCTTCCATATAAGGATTTATATGCATTCTTCTAAAGCAGTATCTTGTTTCACATTCATAAACTAATGTTTCTCTTCCAAATAATATACGATTAGTAGATATTATGCCAATAATAAATCTACTGCACAGTAATATAATGAATCTGTAAGCTTCAATACTTGCACAGTACTCTACCAGAATACCTTGTAGCAATCAATAATACATTTCACACTATCAATGAATAGCATAACACAGTGAAAGATGCATGGAAGTCTTTGCTATATCAAATAAATTATGCTTCTTAGCAAGATTTTGTTTGAGAATGGGCTGCATTACAAACAGCTTCTGGGAACTATAAGTTCAGGATTGCTTCTATAATATCTGCAGATATATTTATGTCAAATCTGGAGCACAAGGTTCCAAACTGATTTGATACCTACGCAAATTGGAACAAATGCTATATCAAGGACATTTTTTTCATCATTAATAAATCTGACATACAGCATACCACAGAGCTATGCTAACATATATTTTCAAGGATGAGCCTAACTGCAGGTAATAGAACACATCTTGAATGTAAATGTTCTTATGCAGTGGCAACAGCAAACTTAAAGCCCACTCTATGACATTTATACTCTCTAGCCAAGGTAGATATAACTTTTGCCAAACTTTCTCTGACTACAAGTGGCAAGGTTTCTTTATAGCCCAAGTTAACAAAACACTTGTAGCTGTGCAGGTACTTCAGATGAGAAACGCCACTTCTCTCAGCTATTCATACCACATCTAAGTCACCATGCCTCCTTCTCTTGAGGAGCTGTAAAACATTTAATGTTATAAGATGCTGTTAAATTTTTTCAGTTGTTTCCCACTGCTTCCAGAGGGCAATTGTATTTACAACAGAAAAATAAGCTAGTGACAACAATTTAAAAAAAATAAAAGGAGAACAAGGTAAACAAAAGCTGTTTCATGGAGACAATATTTCAAGAGCTAGTATTTCAGGTCTACAGAAGGAAATAACCAACATAAGTCTGAACATCTGCCTACTTTTTTGGCTGCCCTTCCACAGACCTAAGGAACTTTGTAAAGAGGTGAAGGATGCATGTTTGAGAAACGACAGTAAGCAAATTTCTGAGCCCCAGATTCCCATGGTCTTGGGAAGTTCCATAGATGGTGAATGAATCTATGAAGACCCCATTTTGAAGGATCTGACAGAGTCTTTCAGGTAAAATAGACGACTCAATGCCTATTGTAGGTATGAGTTTTGTATTTAGTGTTCATTTAGGGCTCAAACATTTAGATCTGAAAGCACCTTTAATTGCCTTAGAGACTGAGATGATGAATTGCATCATCTCTCAGATTTAGTGAAAATTTGAGGGAAGAGAAAGAAAGAAAATAATTTCTTCTCTTTAAAAATTTAAGAATTTAAGAGGCACAAGACAAATGAGCTTGTGAACCGTATCTCTCAATACATACAGATACCAATTTTCAAAATTACTGTAGTAATTCAAATAAATACAGAAAAAAAAACCCTGTAACAAAATTCACTGAAATTTCCCTTAGAAATGGACAATCCCTATGATATAAAACTGGTCATTATCTATCTATTTACATTTTTGACAGCAAAGCCCTGGAAACCCAAGCTGCTGCTGAAGGACAAGTGGGAATGTATCAAGTAATACTCTTGGTTGGTGGAAGAGTCTCCACCTCAGTAATTTTTTGTGACAGCAAGACTGATAAACCAAGTTCTCTGTAGCTCTACATTCTCTGTGCAGTGCAACACACTTCTCCCCGATTCACTGTTCCCTTCATTCTTGCAGTGGGGCAGAGCCAGAGCACCAGGACTGATGCAAAAATAATCTCAGTTCTGCCTAGGCCTCTTATAACTCTGTGTTCATGCTCACTTGTCACGAATCTTCCCTGAGACACTATGTGATAGCTGGAACATGGAGCATGGGCAGATCTTCTTCAAACTCAAAACAAAACACAGCTAAAAATTAAGTAACTCAAATCAGGAAAGAATTGAAGAAAACCCTATCTAACCCACTTAGGTGTCAGGGACATATCTCCCTGGTAATTATAGATGTGTTACTGAGGAAACTCTCTGGCATCTTTCTCTTTACTGAGCTGGCTGCCTAGATAAATCACCTCTCATTAACAATTCGAGAAGACCCACTGATGTCTGAGACCTCAGAGGAGCCTAGATTTCTAGCCATTCTCTGACCAAACTTTACTCATTCAGACTGCTTTGTGTGAAAAGCTGTGGCAGCTATGAATGGTACCCACTTCTTACATCACAGAGGAGTGTTTGAAGCACTTGCCTCAGAAGCAGGAGGTCAGCTTCAACAGGAAGGGCGCTGAGCACTTTGATCCAAAAAGTTGGTGCTGAAGACACTGCCTAGAATGCAAAACCCATTAGGATAATACAAGTGAGAGCTCTTATAGCTCTGTACCAGCACAGGAATACTGTACATTTTATAAGGTACCATCCTGTGAATGAGAGGTCAACATCTTGCCTCACAAAGACACACAGCAATTCCAATCTCTGATTCCTGGCTTGATACAGGAGTATAGCTTGTAACTCCCCTCTTTTTTGTTGCTAACCTACTGAGTAACTTTAACACATGAGCTTTTGTGACTCTGAGACTAGGTACCAAACCTGCCTCACCTGTGTTGGGGGAACTTAGGCGTTATGAATTCAGCTTGCTCAGCAAAGGTCAAGTACCAAGGGAATTTAGAAGCTAGGGCTTGAATAACTGATTTGTTTACATGGCTAGAAAGCTTCCATAGTCCCAGAACTGCTTGGGGCATGCAACCTATATATTGGTCTCTTGCTAGACAGTTGAATGGAGAAAGAGCATTCCCTGACAAAAGAGAATAGCTGATAAAAGTGTTACACTGCATGTTTGCTTCTCTACCACAAAGTAATACTTGTCTGAGCATATTTATTGTACATCTAATTCCATCTTTCTTTGCACTTCGCAGATACTGCCTACCAGCACAGATGTCCTATGTTGAAAAATATGACAATTTTGAAATGAAATTACTCGGCATATATGATGTCAACAGATGTTTTGGAAATCTGGAAGTATGTCCCATTTCCACACAGCAGACTTCTGCTGCTTTTTCCTGCAAAATATCCAAGGTATCAGAAACCTCATGAGGCTAATGGTTTTGGGGCAGCCATCAGCCATCTTGGAGGATCACTGGTTGTGAATTGTTGTGGTACGCTCAAACAGGTTCAGGGGAAATCCCTTCAACAGCCAGGATTCCCATGCCTATATCAAACCAGGCAGTCAATGCCAGTATCATTTCAGATTCCAGCCACTGTTTAAAACCACTCTACCATGATTGCTACAAGAACGTGTGCCCACTATAATCCATTCAATCTCTTACCCAGGGAGATTTGACTCATTTACATGAGGCCTCTTTATGCTAGCTTAGCAACGTGGAACAGTCATAAAATGGATGCAAATGCAAAAAAGTCTTCCTCCATGCTGTGTCCATATCATCTCTGCATAATCTCCCCAGCCTTAGTGCGCCGATGTTCCCCATCCCACTCTTCTGTTGTCCCTTTGAGAGTACCCTGTGTGAAAGTAAATCATTAGCTGCTTAGAGGAGGGACGTGTAATTATGGGTATTGAAAGCATGCAGAGAATGCACTGAAAAAATATATTCATAAGAAAAATACTCTGCTAAGGAATAACTGAGAATTTCCTCTCGTTGCCAGTGGACGGGAAAATCTTGGCTACTTTATTTCCACTACAGTGTTGCTTAAGAATCACAGCTCCCTTTCTAAACCCTCTTCCATCTCAGGGATGAGAGTTTTCAGTGTATGCAGATTATTTTCTCTCCTCTCCTCCCTTCCCACACATATCTCCTGTCAGTTACATTTTGTAAATTGAGGAACAACTAAGGCTTCCCCACCTCCAGATAGTTCATACCAAGGTAGTAGACCCCAGTGCTTGCCACTCCACAGTACCTGAGGTGGGCATGGGCTCCTCTACTTTCCTCATCCTCTAAGTACCCTCACAGAGCCAAATGATAACCTAAATTGATTTGATTTTAAAGTGCATTATGTGTGATCTCTGAAATAAGTTTTCAGAGTGTGAACCAAATCTGAAAGAACTGTTTAAATATATATAAACTCCATGGAAAAGGCAATCTGGTTTTGAGTGTGGAAAATTAACATGGTCTTTTAAAAAAACTTATTAAAAATGCAGTCTTAACCCCAAATGTCATTAAGAGATATGCAAATAAGCCATTGCCAGCAGGTAATCTAAAAAGGGATTACCAGGGAATTCATCATGGGGCACAAAAGCAGAGCAGTTAGAGCCTCCTGGTGTTGCACTTGAAGTGAACCAACTTCCTCATGGACTTCTGCTGTAATCACACACTTTCCCAGCCAGTCTATATGAATGCAGACAAGGTCACAAGCATGGGGAAGTCAAGGACAGACAGATAAGATACTAATCACATCACCTTCCTGCCTCTTATTGATATGCTTCAACCACACCAGCCCAGCAAGCCATACTAAACAGGAGCTACAACCTCAAAACCTCACACAATGCTCAGATTTGGGGAAGATGGTTCAGGGCCATCACTTCTTTTCTTTGTCATGTTGACCCATTTGCCAAATAAATAACAAAATATGTGTAGGATTTTCTGTTTTCATTCCATCCCTCACCCACATATACAAATGATGAAAACATATACAAGCATACTAGTACCTATTGTTACTACCTTGTACCTAGTACCTATTGTTATTACCTTGCCTTGGGACAGAAAATTATTTCCTTTCTCTAAATGAAGAAAATGCTACCAAAATATATGTTAATTCTCCAATAATGTTGTATAAGGGTTTTAAAAATATTCCATCTACAAGACTTGAAATCTGAGATTTCAGAGAGTATCTGGGAAGTCAAAGTCCTTACTGCCACTTTTGCAAGGGGTACTTTTGCATCTAACTTTTCACCTCTTTTCTAAAACCAAAGACACACAGATACTCTGGTAACGTAGACAGTATCACTGCATGACAGAAAGTGAAAAACCAAATTCATAAGTGGCATTTTTTAAAATTACTTGCTCACAGACTTTTCTTTTCTAGGTTGGCAAACATGCGGAGATCTGAGGGCTTAAGTTACTGATTATTTTTTTGTTTGTTGTTTTCTATTTAATGTCCTGAGGATGTTTGCATTGTCTACATAAATGCCACAGGTTAATTAAGTATTATTTTTAAATGTACTTCCTTTTATCATTTTTAATTGCAGAGGCTTTCAATTTCAAACCAAAGTCATTTTTTGATGAAATCTTTAGAAAGTAAATAGAAGCTTCAGATTTCACTTCTTATTAATATTCACTATCTTGTGTACCTTCATTGTGTCTTTTTTCTTTTCTAAAATTCATTACTTCATCTCTTTCTGCAGATCAAAATTGCTTCATGCTTCTATCTGTTTTTGCCATGTACCTGTCAGCCTCTTCTCATTTGTATGTATATGGCTTCAGCTGGAGTGTAGAGTTAATAAAGTGATGGTACTATATCTTTCTATTTTTAACATGTTACACTATGGCTCTTTGCTGATTACTGTGGAGATTTATAGTGAGCTGTCCAAAGTAGCCTCCAATACTGTACTTCCAACTCCACGGTCACTTAATAGAGAGGGCTTAATTATATCAATGTCACATCTGGCATTTCAGCTGTTTCCAATTGGACGGTCTCATATGTTACAAAAAGAGTATTATTTATTCATTGTAGCTTAGAGCCAGATACTCAAAGTCACCCCTTTTGGAGTCTTTAACCAGTTGATATCCTATATGTTATTGACCTCCTTTGGGTTTTTTCATGGAAAATAGTTTGGTCAAGACACTGGTAATGTAATAAATGTCATAATCTGTGAAATACATGTGGTATTTCTGTAGGCATTTCCATGTATTAAGAAAGTGTACCTCTTTGAAGAATATAATATAATTTAGGTGTAGCACTACTCAACCATTTGATTACTAAAATCTACTGATTATGAATAGTCAAATCCAGATTTTTAAGCATTTTATTTCCATCTTTCATTCCTCCAGGTTATAGAAGTCTTCTTGCCTCATGACCAAGTAATCAAGTTCACCTTCCTAGCCTTTTTAGCTTTGCACTGACATGTAAATTTTATTTAATATTTTAGCCCTTTTATTTACCTTTGTGTTCTGATATGCCATTAACTTTTCAGGATACTCCTTTGTGAGCAGCACCTGTTCCTCCCCTAGTTCAACTGTAATATTCCTTATCTTGTATGACTGATGTCTTTGGCAGATATCTTTATCTGACCTGAATACTCTTTAGCACCTGTCAGCCTTCTCCTGTTCTTGCTTTATATAATTTCCCCAAATATTGTCAGTTCTCTGTGGTAGCAGTTTTGCCCTGTTAGACAAAGAGGAAGCATCACTTTCGGTAGAGGACTTTTTTCTCCAAAACTTTCTACATTTCTACATTTAAACTCCTTGTCTTTGCTTCTGATTTCCTACTACAATTCTGAGATTTTGAGTACTCATCCTGTGCTGCACATGTTAGTAAGCTGGGGTACATTTCATGCAACTGTTGCTTAGAGGGGCTTCTTTTTCTTGTTAATTTAATTTTGATTTCTAAAAGACTCATTTCCCTTCCCACTGTCAAATTCATAGGTAAAAGTTCCGAATCTGGCCAGAAGGGTTTCTCAGGTCTTGCCAGAATTTTACTGATATCCCAGGAAATAACCCATCTTCATACCTGTCGCACACACCTTCCCGACCATCACCTAGTAAAAGACTTATTCAACTAATAACTGAATTTCCCAATGACAACTCCACCTCCTGGAGTTACAAGAGTAACAATATCACCATCAGTTCTAGTCTGAACTGCTGAGATCATTGAATTTTTCCACAGAAAACAAATTACGATGAATGAGCAAACAAAATGTGCAAATTATCTTTCCAGTGTCTTTCTTTTAGGAAGTTGCAATTTGTTATCACTGGTATGGATTGCACATTTTAATTTTTTTTTTTTTTTTGCATACATAAATGATTTTGTATTCTTTGAAAACATCACAGACAAGGAATTGAATTTTAAGTGGTAGTGGCATGGTTCTCCTTTTACATCCATTTTTCGTATTATTTTCCCCTGTGACAGTTTCCCTCAGGCTAGAGCACAGGCAGCTAATCGTTCCAGGAACAAAACTTTGGATTAAAAGATTTCCAAGTCCATTACAGAAGTCCTAATGAAAGTGTTTACTTTCAAAGTCATATTTAATAATCAAACACAGTTCCCATTCAGGCTGTAGTCAGTCTTAGAAGTAAGCCAAGGGCTGACTTTAGAATATAAAACAAATATTCTGCAAAAGTGTTCTGCACATTGAAACTTCAGAGTAGTTTCTCCAGTTGCAAATCCTAGTTAAAGGCTTGACAAATAGCATCTTACAGCCTCTCATGCGTATTCACAGTGACTGTTTGGGAGTATCTTTAAACAAGCAGGAAAAATGGGCAAGGAAAGTTCTAATGGACTCAAAGGTACCATTAAAGATAGACTGGGTTGGCTTACTATTCCCATAGTAAGCTGACATTTTAAATTGTAATTTGGAAAAATGAGGGAAGGGATATTATCGACAGCAAAAGAGATGAAGGGAAATGAAAAAGAAAGAAAAGAGTAAAGTGAAGCTGAGACAAAAAGTGTGAAAGGCAAAATGAAGAGACTTCACATTTACCAGTAATCTTCTAAAATATAAATCACTGTACTGTTTCTCTCCTGTAGAGATAATCTTGGATTTTTCCTTCCTTTGTAAATGCTATGTAAATATTCAATAAAAACATCTCTTACATAAGAGAAAGTTGTTTTCTTCACAGGTTATCTTTTTAAATTTTCAGTTTCTGGATCTTTTCAATTTCTGTCAGTTGTAAATAGAAAAAGACCAGATCTTAGCTGTTATAAATATCATAGGCTAAAGAGAGATCATCAGTAAAATGTAGTTAAAAGAAACTACCCTTGGATAGCCCATAGATGCCATTCATCTGTTCTTGCACTGGTTTTTGATACAGCCGCAGAGATAGATTTGCCCTTATGCATGTTATGAAAAGCCTAGTCCATCACTTCAGAATTAGGTCCTGAGGTTGCAAAGAGCAGAGGACCCTCTGCAATCCCCAAGAACTGAGGGTTTTCAACATCATGAGGGACTGACATTTTTAATTATCGAAGTTAGAGTCCTTGGGCAACATCATTCCCTAACTCAGAGCTATTATTTCCAGCAGTTCTTCTGATGAAGTATAAGCAAACAGCTCTGGAGTCTTCTACACAGTAGGAAATTTAGAAGTAGTTTCACTGCAAATTATTTCCTACAAATAAAAAGACACCAATAAACACAAAACTGTGATTTTCGATTTTCAGAAATGACCTAATGAGCTGAGACAGTGAAGCTAATGTGCCCCAATTATGTCAGGGAGGAGAGAGGGGATGAAGAAGAAGTGAAAAAACAAAGAAAGAACTTGAATTATAAATGGTTCTGATTTCATCCTTCTGAACACCCCATTTTAATTCACAGTGAACTAGTCAGCAACTGAAAATAGACTGCAATTTTCTGAGGTAGAGAGTTTTAAAGGTGCCCAGAAGGAGTATGCTTTGAACTTAGCATGGAAGAGCACCACAGCAAGTGTTCCTGAAGGCAATGTCCTTGGAGCAGGTAAAAAATACTGTTGTGTCATCATCCTCTTCCAGTCTACAGGATGCATTTCTTTTGTGAAGGGCCTGCTGTACAATGACAGACATGTCACTCCGTGTGGAACGTAGCTTCAAAGGTGCCACCTCTTCTCTCAGCACTTCCCTGAACTGTGCTTGAGACATACGCCCTTGTATCCACACAGAGAATCTTGACAAAACACATCTAACTGGTATCTCTCCTTTCCATTTCTCTGCATGCTCCTTTCCTGCTCTATGGCTTTAAAGACAAATTCTAGTGTTTGTACATCTAGAGACGTGTCACTTGACAGAGACAAAATAGGGACCTCTTGGCAGATAGACTATGTTATACAGTTTAGTTTGGAATTTCTTGGCTTGTCTTTGACTCTTTCCTACAATCTCTTCCCAGAATCTTCTCCTTTTAGCTTCATTCCCACTATGTTGTCCTTAGCATGCTCAGTCCCCTTCATTTAGCTTTGCTTCAATGTACTGTTCCCCTACATTTTTGAATTCCATTTCTCTCATCAACACGACTAAACCCTTTCCTAGAAAGTGCCAAAAATGAACATGCAGTTTGCCACCTTCCATTATCTCCTAAAGCGCTTGCCTCTATTTCTAGTTTCTTGTGTTTAGGTTACAAATTTAGCAGGGTAGGAATCATTTACTGATTCACATGAATACAGTACCTAAAACAAAGGTCCTCCTGCTGAGGAATAAGAGTATCTTTTTCTCCCTCTTCTTTTTAATGCATGTGATGGAATAAGGAACTTTATGTGAAGCACTGGAAAACACTAACAGTAGGATAAACTTTTCTTACCTTCAGCCCCCACTGTAACAAAATATGATTACTTCTTCTTATCCCAAAGTACAGACTCATGTCAGCAGACTTGTGGCCATTGTACCTTGCCACCCCATAAGAATACAAGCAGAGGAAAATCTGTTATCCTTTCCTTTGTTATCATACTGAACTAAACACAGAGAGGCTCTCAGGTAGGAGACCTCATTTCTCACTATTAAAAATGAACCTGGTGATTTGAAGAAGTGGTTTGAAATCAATAGGATGCAATTCTGTAAGGACAAGTGAAAGTGCTACAGTTATGTAGGCTAATCATCTGTACAAATAGAAGGTGGAAAATGAGTCTGTAGGAAACAGTTTGTGGCCTGTGGGGCATCACAAGCTGAACAGAAATAAACAGTCTCACCTCCCTGCAAAAACTATTGCAGAGGTTATTTGGGCAGTATCATGTGTGAGATTTGCCTGTAGTTAGTCCAGAATCAGTAAGCAGCTGATGTATTGTATGCACCTTTAGGCACTCTGCTTTAAACGAGATGTGAATTTCTTGCAGAAGCCCAGGGAGAGAAACAATGTGGATTAGAGGACTGGAAAAAAATGAACTGCAGGTAAAAACTGAACAAAACCAGAGTTGTTCAGTTTGGAGAGTGAAACACTTAAGAGGAAATGTCATAACAGACTTCAACAGTACCCTGCTGAGGAATCGAAATCAATTGTTCTCCATGTCCACGGGGATTAGAACAAGAAATAATGGAATGTGGAAACTTTAGACTAGGCATTAGAAAAACTTTCTAACTTGATGAGAGCAAAGCATTGGAACGGATTGCCTGGAAAGACTGCAAAATCCATATCATTGGATTTTTTAAGAATAGGTTCCAGACATGTTTTATCAGATTCTGTGATAACATTTGTAATAATAACACCTTATGTCTCTCTTGTGTGTTTTATAACAAAGAACCCCAGGGTGCAGCTACCCTCTAAGTAAAACATACAGACAGGAAAAATTTGCACTCCACTTTTTCATACAATGAGAAAAATGTCTCGAAGTAGTTAAGTCTACTGCTTAGTGAGCTGTAGGCATGCCCTAAAAAAGGATTGTGCTGATAATTTGGGGTCTCAACTCCAAGGTCCCATCAAGCTATAATGACTCCATTGCGTCTGAGCCACCTGATCATCCTACAGATGTCTATAAAGTAAACAGCTATAACAACTCTCCCTTTGTAATCAATGAAAGGAAGAAGGCATGTTTAGGCAGTGAATCACCTGGCCTCCTAAGGTACACAACATAAGCTATATTTCATTGTTTCCCAGGCTGAGAGTGGAGGCACCAATTAGGAATCTGAGCTTTCCAACTCCTCCCTTTGTAACCCAGGATTTGAAATAAGGTACTTTGAAGCTACATATTTGCATATGGGTATAAAAGAAAGAAAAGTATGGGTGTAACTTGGCCATTCTCAGTACACGACTGAGGTTACTATGGAGTAAATTCTATATTTAGGAGCAGAAACAGGAAAAATTCCCCTTCTACATTTTAACATGTTAAGATGATGGCTCAATTGTAAGAAGATGAACTGCCTGACAAACCTTGTATGATAGATGAGGATGGCCATAGGAATATGATCTTTTCAGCTCTCGTGTGATTTTATAATTTACCACGTGGTCCATCGTGCCTCTATAACATGAAAAGGATCTCTTCAGATGTGCCAGAATAAAAGTCAATTCTAGTAACAGCTTTCATATTGCCTTTCCCCCAGAAATCAATCTCCTTTCACACTAGATTTGTTTCGCAAATATGAAACCTTTCTCCTGGTCTGCTTCCCAGAGTTTTTTTCCTTACTTCAAAAACATCATCTCTTTAGCTTCAAACTGTCTCTCTCTCTTTCCATCTCTTTTTGTCTTCTTTCCTAGCATGAGGTCTCACCCTTAACTGTGTCATGAGCTTTTAAAGAGACCTGACTAATCCTGAGAAAGGATGGCTTGTTTAGGTGGCAGAATCAATATTCTCCTTGGGACCACAGTACAATTCAGGAGTGTTATTAGCCAGGCATTCTAGCAGAGGTGATCAGACTGAGGTCCTCTGCCCTTGACCTCCTGTGCTACAGGTGAGGGAGGTTGCTCTGCAGCCACAGAGTGGAAGGCTGCCAGGCCAGCTGCGGGCACCGGGCAGAGCAGCAGACCAAAGAGAGCTTAGCAAGAATTAGCAGTGCTTTATATGAACTCCAGGCAGGTGCTGAGCCATCACCATTTGCTTCTGAACACCTCCTACCTTAGGCTGTGCAATGCCAAGTGGGTTCTCTATTAAAGGGAGTGACCCATCCAGGTGGTGCCCCACTGACTTATACACAAGGCTGAGTTGCTAATTTGAAAAGCATTTTAATTCATGGATCATGACGTTTGGCGAAGGGGCCACAGAGTCTATTTTTAATTTCACCATTGCCTTGGACAGGGATGGAGTCAGAAAAGTGGGGCGAAGCTTCCATTTTGTTCATACATTTAATCTACTTAATCACAGATCCTCCAGGATGTGGATGCAACAAAAGGAAATGTCTGAATTGGGATTCTGCTTACAGTGCTTCTTATTCTGAAAACACCAGTACAATCACAGTACTCATTTGGCTTTGTTTTAGTCCTGTAGCTGGAGAATTGCCACTGCTGCTCCCTTTGGCCACTTTCCGTCATCTCTTCCAAAACAAGCAAACTAGCTTGGCTATTCTGAAGGCTAGTTTGGCAGCTGTTAGCTTCCGGATTATATTTCTTGAGCACTGGCATCTGCATCAGTGACTGGCCCTTCCTCTGGCCTCTGCCCTGGCTTTGTTCCCAGCAGCACAACAGCCTCAGGCTGGTGCAGGGCCAGTCCGCTGCTGGAGTCCCTTCACATCCTGGTGGCTGCTTTCCTTTGAGCCCACCTTGACAATAGAAACTATGCTTCATAGTAGCTGCCACACTTGCAAACAAACCCAATGGGCTGCATCTTGTATTCAAGACAACCACAGGCCTAACACTATTCTAAACACACCTGGAAAATTTTTGTTGCCACAACATGGCTGGAAGAGGTGCAAATCACTTGTATTTCAGCCTTTTCTTCATAAACAAGGCAGAGATTTTATACCTGCCTTATTTTCTGATCCAGTTTTCACAGAAAATTTCTTGTATACAGTCACACAATTGAAAGTGATAAAATTTAATTATCACCCATCAGCAGATGCAGAACACCTAATAGACTATGTCAGTACTCTGAGCCTGGACGAATCAGTGTAGCATAAGAAGGCATCCCACATTGTTTCAAAGCACTAGAAAACTCTCTAAGTCCAGAGCTTGCACTTGAAATGGAAGATGGGAATGGATAGGACACAAATTAATATGCATAAGGATTTTGTAGACAACGATTATTGAAAGCCCAAGAAATCTTGCAAAGGACTAATTCTACATCAAATGTGCAGTCTATGGAATTTTAAAAATAAATGCTCAAAGCAGGTTCCAGGTGCTTCTTAGATCACTAAGCTAAGTCCTGTCTGAGACCAAGACTTCAAATGAATTAGCCTTAGTATGTTTTTGTAGCAGAACTCTAACTCCCCAAGCATGCATGAAGAAACATGGTAGGATTTGCAACCAGTGAAGCAGGCAGTGTGCACTCTGTGTCTCTTTCATCTTAATGTAATATTTAGCATGCAAATATAGGGTTAATTTTCTTTGCGGTAAGTTCAAGATGCAAAGTTCATACAAAGCCTCTCAAGAACTCCCCATTGCCTACAGAGTTACTCTGCACAGGAAGGAATCATGTCAGACATCAGACTTGCAGAGGCTGCTACCCTGTCTCCTGAGACAGTTCCCAGCACCATCATTCAAATCCTTTGCCAGAATGCAATATAATAGTCAAGAAGCAGGGAAAGGGAGAGTAGTGGGACAATGACAGACCGAAACAAATATTTGCCTATCTCCTGCTTCTGTGAAGTTTTGATATGCCATTAGTAAAGTATTACTTCCCATCTGATTTAATTTCCCAGTCAGGAATTGTAATTATCTGCTCAAGACCCCTCACTAACTGGTCAGCTGTGAAGGTTCATTCTCCCAGTATCATGACCCTGTAAATCACATTGTATTCCTGTAGCAACACATTGAATCTTAGTTGTAGATAAAACAGTGTGCCAGTGACCAGGCAGAGTCTGATAAGCTGGTGATCAAATTGAGGAAACACAACATCTGTATTGTCTGATCCATTCTGGGACATTCGAGCTAGACCAAACTTTGCTTTGGAATCATGGCAACACTGGCCACAGTTGATATCTACTGAACTCAGATACAAATAAATGAAAATTTACAGAGCAAATTTGTCCGGTATATAAAGTGTGTTCAGCATTTACTGTGCAATAATAGAGTCTTTTGCTTAGCAAAATAGAATTTACATGGGCAAGTACAGGAAGTTTGGTTTCATTACAGAAGCTGAAAAGGTGGCATAGGTAACCAGGCACCTGATAATTCTTCCATTAGAATAGGAAAACTGCAAACAGGATATCACGACATACCCTCCATTCTGCCCTCTCTTACACTCCTTGGGTAGTGTGTGAATGAAAAAGTTGCAAAATGGCTGCATTTTGTCAAGCTCTGGTTCATCTAATATTCTCAAGAGATCTCAGCTTCAGGCTATTCTAGCTGAATTTCTGGCTTCAGAAAATCACAGGTCCCTGACCCTCTCTTAGGCCTTCACCCATGAGAGTGAGTTCATATGAATCTACTAGCCATGGTTGTAATTAAGATTTTTTTAAATCTCCTGTACACTCTACAAAGCATCATTTACATTTTAAATGTAAAATGTTGCTACATTTATGCAGCTCTGCAATCAAACTGAAGTCAGCAGCAGCACATCCATTTCAATGGGTGGATTTAGTTCAAATGAGTTAAAAGGCATAGTTGCAAAAGAAGGACCCTGATAAGCTACTACAGGCACCACATCCCCACCACGTCTTTCAGAAATCAAAATCAGTGATCAAAACCCACATTAATACTAATTAAGGTCTTCATTTAGCTCTTCCAACTGGTCAGATGCTCCAGAATACATTTCTCTGATTGCTAGATGGTTTCTAACCTGAATTCATGTATGGGCAATCGCAACACATTGATTCTTATGGCAACGTTGTTGTTTAGCTGAAGGAAGTGTTTTTTCTTCCTTTGTGATTACCCCAGGATGTGTTTAAACAGAGCAGACATAACCCCTTTCTTCTAGGCCTAACAAGCTGTCTTTTAGTCAGTCTCCTCTCAAAAAAAAATAGCCTGGCAATTCTCAGAGTAATTTATTTCTTCCTTGAATATGAGTAACTAGAATTGCACATAATTTTCCAGATAAAATACTACTAATATAATTTTCCATCTCACTAGAAGTACCTTACTTGACTTGCCTCAGGAACATTTGATCTCTTTCATGGCTAAATCATATTGGGATATGTTGGTCAATCTGTGACCATTTGATTCAACGAAGCTTCCTTACTTCCTTAGTAATTTCCAAAACATGATTTCTCCAGCTTGCCAAATAAATTCTTTTTACTAATTCCTAAATGCAGTGGCTGGGTTCTAAAAATGTTCACTTCACAATTCTTCCTCTCTGGGATTCAAATGAAAAGTCAAGCTCACTCACGGTGTAAATACTTTCCAGTTGGATTGGACTTTTCTGTATCTGGGCTGGACTACCACTCTGTGTCAGGCATTTTAGTCATTGTTCACATCATCTCAATATTAAAAGGACATTTTTCTTACTGGAGTGGATAAAACTGTACAAAATAAACTGCAAGAAAAAAAAATTAAGTCAGCAAAGAAATTAGAAGAGTTGAATTTCTTCCTGCTGTAGTGATGGCTCTTTCATCTCTTATTAAATCCACAGTCAAGCTTCATAGTCTCAACAGATACTTTTCCAAGCAATTCTGTCTTTTATCTTTAAGAAAAGATACAAAACATCTTGTAGTTGGGGAAACCAATGAAGAAAGCCATGATGAGATTTTGCCCAAGCAGGTAGCACTGCTGGTTGCACAACTCAGAGCTGTAATCCTTGCTTGGAGGAATGCACAAAGACACCAGCATTTGCTTCACTGAGACTAGATTTTCATAATAATATGACTGGTAAAATAAAAAGCATTGTAAAATGAAATTCAGTTTCTGGTTTTGATTTCTTAGTCTGAGGTTTGGGGTTTTTTGGTGGTTTTGGGTTTTTTTCTGTATGTGTAATGAGGCTATCTGTGGTTCAGTTTACTTTTCATTCAGTTACTACTCAAATATCACTTCAGGTTGTCCAGAACCAATGATACAAGCTTATGCTTTATTGAAAACCCCACCAATAAATAGATGGAGAGAAAAATGCCCTTCATCATGTGTATTTCTACTTTGATTTAGTTTAGGTCAATCTGGGCCAGAAGTATATTTTTAGCATTCCTTAACAGGCAATTTCTCTCATTTTCAATAAATATTATTTTGTCATTATGTCTCCACTATAATACTCAACAACTGCAATGCAATCACAATAGACAATTAACTTCTGCCAAATCCCAAACCAGGACATTTATGTCTGAACAAGGCTGAACTATTTACTGAAATCACATAATAGGGAAGCTTACCTCCTACCCAGGTCTCTGCCCAAAGTGAATTAAGCTCTCCTGAACTCTCATTCTATGAATACACATGGATTTTGGATATCATACAGCAAATTGCTAACATTCTTGTAGCATCTCAAGGAACGTGAACTTTGAAATGGAAACTGTCATGTTAGAGGCACCACTCAACAACTCTTTATTTGAGAAATTTACCAGCGACAAGGGGCTGAGACGCTGAGTAACAGAGGTTTGTTCTTGCAGAAGTGTTTTTTTTCTCACTATTTTGTTATGCAGATATTACCCAACAACAGAACACTGAAAGGTTTCACATAAATTCCCCTCATTTTCTGTTTTATATCATTCTTGAAGGGTTTTTCCTGGTATTTCATTACTTGGATGGGTGCATTATTCACTGTGTAATAAAGAGAATCAGCACAGAGAGTGGTGGTGAATGGAGTTAAATCCAAATGGCAACCAGTCACTAGTGGTGTTACCCAGGGCTCAGTGTTGGGGTCAGTCCTGTTTAATATCTTTATCAAAGATCTGGACAAGGGGATCAAGTTTGCCTCCAGATAGTTTGCAGGTGAAACCAAGCTGGGCAGGAGTGTTTATCTGCTGGAAGGCAGGAAGGCTCTGCAAAGCGATCTGGACAGGCTGGACTGACGGGTCAAGGACTAATGGTGTGAGACTCAACAAGGAAAAGTTCTGGGTCCTGCACTTGGGTCACAACAACCCCACAGAGCACTACAGGCTGGGGGCAGAGTAGCTGAAAAGACACCTGAGGATCTGGTCTACAGCCAGTTGAACATGAACTAGCATGAGTCCGGGTGGCCAGAAAGGCCGATGGCATTCAGGCTTTTAGCAGGATTAGTGCGGCCACCAGCACCAAGTCAGTGATCATCCCCCTGTACTTGGCACCGATGAGGCCACACCTAAAATCCTGTGTCCAGTTTTGGGCCCCTCACTACAAGAAAGACACTGCAGTGCTGGAGTGAGTCCAGAAAAGGGCAACAGAGCTGGTGAAGGGTCTGGAACACAAGTCTTATGAGAGGCAGCTGAGGGAGCTGGTGGTTAGTCTGGAGAAGAGAAGGCCCAGGGGAGACCTTATCTACAGCTGCCTGAAAGGAGGGTGTAGCCAGGTGGGGGTTGTTCTCCCAAGTAACAAAGGACGGAACAAGAGGAAATGGCCTTAGGTTGTCAGGGGAGGTTTATGTTGGATTTTAGGAAAACTTCTCCACTTAAAGAGTTGTCGAGGATTGGAACAGGCTGCCCAAGGAAATGGCTAATTCACCGTCCCTGGGGGTATTCAAAACACAAATAGATGTGGCACTTAAGACATGTTTCAGTGGTGGACTTGGCAGTGTTAAGGTAATCGTTGGATCTGATGATCTTAAAGGTATTTTCTAACCTAAATGATTCTAGAATTCTATAATTTTATATGCTAGATTGCAGGTCTCAAAACCATGAGTTAAATTAAATGATTGACAAAATGATTAACAAAAAGTGTTACCATCTTGGATAACCCTTGCTGGACTATTTGTTCAGAATTGGTTTTCCTTTCTATACAATGCAGGAAACTAAGACCTGGATCCTATCATAGAATGGGTGAAGGCTATGCTAGACAACCACCACTTTCAAGGTTAGAAAAGATTGAAAGCCATCTAAAAAATGAAACCCAAATCTGCCAGGTCACTTCCGCTTTCTCTTGTGGCTCTTTTGGTGTAGATCACAGAGACCACAGTGATTCTGAGGGACAGCAAGGTAGGGTGGGCCTCTGAAGGGGATCAGCAGGGCCAAAATTCAAGAATAAAAGGTTCAGTCACAGAAAACAGTGCTGTAAGGAACAGAGTTCAAGAATTAGGTCATTATTAATCAAATTACAGATCAGTCCCAATAACCACATATTTCCTTGAGCTTGCATTCAACAGCCCTTTTGTAAGATATTCACAGAGTAGGATCAATACCTCTCTGGAGGTAAGTGGCATAAATTATGTCTCAACATATACACCACAGGAGTTTTACTGTGTGTTGTATACAGTAATTGCATTTTATAGATGACTGTGGAAGGTTTCAGCTTTCATTGATTTTTATCATAAACTAAAAGGCGGCAAGAAGAAAAGAACAGCAGTTTTTATGAAGAAGCCAGTCAGCTGAAGCTGCAAAAGAAAATGAAAATTTGGCAAAGTACGTGCGATCAATCCATGTTTCATGCAGAAATGACTGCAGATATCTGAGCCTTTCCACTCAGAGTAGCAAAAATCTTGAGAGTGCCACAGAAATCCCAGTTCATCTAATAGCAGTCAATTGTGCTATCCATCAGCAGGATTTAAGACTGTAAGAAGTCTTTCTAATTACAGCACTTTTTACACTTCTTATACCTGAATGCCATCTGAATCATTTATGAAACAAGGTAACAGGTTATGTTTTCATTGTCACACATAATGTGACCACATTCACATTATAATTGAGGTGAGGGATATAAATTAAGATCATCATCCTATCTAACATTTTTAACTTTCAAATGCATATTTTTAAAACATTGCTCTTCTGAGTTCCTTCTTTTTCATGTCCTTCACAGCAAGCAATTCAGAAGAGATATTAATGCAGCATAACAACTCTTTACCCTTTTTCAAGGCCAATTTTGCAATATGGGCAAAGTGATTGGAAATGTAGTCCTGAAAAAGCTTAAACCATCTGTCAGGGACTCAGTTAAGAAGATCCACACTGTTTCACAGCCAAAGATGTGGATAAATTATGCCTGGCTAGAAATGTCCAAGGCATTTGGGTTACCATTCAAGCTTATTAGGATGAATTGCAATTTTTTTTATTGTTCATTACCCTGGTAACATAATCTTTTCAAATCATAATATGCAATAAACCATGCAGACTGGAAAGCAAGCAAGTGGTAAACACAGGTACTAATGATTATAAAAGCTCCGTGTCCTGTTATATCAAAAAGCCATGTATGTGTATGCACCCAAAAGCCTATTTGTTTGTCTCTGTTAACATAGCTTTGTCTACATTTTTGTGCTCCATACATATTTATTTATGTTACTGATCATGTTTAATCACATGCCATAAACCACTTGTCTATTTTATTCCTGAAATGTATTTCAAAAAAAAAAACAATGTGGAGATGGAGAGGTTGGGATTGTTGTGGGTAATTTTACTACTTGGGCTAGAAGACATAAAAGCAATATTAATGTTATAATATTTTGTTGTTTTAGTACTGTTATTGGTTTAATGGACAGCTGTTATTCCAACATTTCTTAACAAGGATTTTTCCAAAGTATTTTATAAACACTCTCAGTCTAAAACCCTTTAAAGACCATAAATACTGTATGAAGCTTTTATCAGAAATATGAAACTGGTTATTACTTGAGGGAAGGTCTCTGGACAATATATAATATCAAAATAAATCAGATTTTCCCATCTAAATTACTGTGCTATGAATTTTAAAACCCCCACAGACACTGTAAATGCTAAAAGGTATGTGAAGATCTATGCTTATTATATTATGTGAGTTATGAGAATTATTTGATAAGCAATAGTTATTTTGTGCACAAAGGTCATAACTAGTGCTTAGCTATCTGAGATTTTCTCCTTCACAACTGTTAAAAAATTCTTCCAAGTCCTAAAATTCATCCCTTACCTGCTTCAGAAATTACCACTAATTTCACTGGGGAAAGTAAACGGTTTGTAAACCAAGCCTGTCCAACTAAATTTAACAAAACCCTAAATATCTTGGCTTTCACATTTATGAGTATTTTTCTGATTAGTCTCTTAAGGGTCAAAATAACCTAATATTTGATTTTCTCACACTATTTTCACTGTCCAGGAATGAAAGTTGCTAATATATCTGAGAAAGCCCATTGAGAAGGTGAAAGCAAACCAAAAAAAAGTTATCTGAAATGCTGAATGCAAATAAAAATCTCAAGCTTTCCTCTTTCTTTCATCTTACCACGAAAAATTTTTGCATGTTTGAAATAAGTCTTTCTCGGGGAAAGGAAGATAAAATTAAGAGAGGCATAGAATGATTGTGTAGGGTGATGGCAGCAATTCAGCAGAGTACCTGCTGTAAAGTGATGCAGTGTATAGTGTACAGGTACCCTTACCAAACCCAGAGTGGATCCCTCATGAGCACTCAAAGCAGTTAACAGGCCACATATTTTGTACAGGTGTAATCAAGTGAAAATATACACTGATCACCAATTCCAAAAATGGATGCTATGCAGCCAAATAACTCCACAAAACCAGCTTGGCATCCACACAACCTGAATGGTCTTTTTTATATTTTCACTGGATAATAAAACTGATGTAAAGTCCATTAATATGGCAAGAAACAAACAAACAAACAAAACAAAAAAAAGGCAGCAGCTGGCACATTAGGTGCTGTTCAGGTGCCAACACAGCAGTCTGCAACTAACAAGATTATTTTGTGTTTGTTTTGCTGATTATATTCAGCAGAAAATAGATTGCAAGCAGGAATAGCAGCTTTATCAGTGAGGCTGACTGGAGACTCCATTAGGCTTTCTGCAAAAAGTCACCTGAACTGCTTTTTACTCACATCACTCTGGTTTTTTGTCTCTGTCTCCGTTTCTATACTGGCAAAGCTTGTGTTTCCACTTAGAGTTGCTGAGTACATGACAGTACTCCTAGTCAAGCATGTCTAATTTAGAGAAGATTGGGCCAAGTGACATCTTGGACCGAATTTGAACCGATAACCTAGATTATGGAAAATCGAATGACTTTACAGTACTGTGGTAGCTAGGGCATGGGTTAGTTTCAGACACTGGAAAAAAAAAAACTAAGGAAAAATATAGTGCCCTTTCGTGATTTTATTTGTTTGAGCAAATTTGTGCATCCCCGAAAGGTCATCCTCTTATGTCTTTAAGCTCCCTCCTCCACTATAACGATAAGCCATTTGAGCTATCATTTATCACAGCAGGCTAAAATTGCCACAGCCTTGTCTGACTGTTCAGGGAAAGAGAGGAAAGGAAACTCCTGACCAAGCCATAGGTTCTTGCCTGGTTCTGCTCAGAATATGAATTTCTCTGCTGTGAAAAGAGCAAGAAGGCTTTATCCAAGTAATGTGAAAAGGGGAATTAAGAGATGTACAACCCATGTCAAGACTTACCAAGGATATGAGAAGTAATCTGTTCACCAAAACATGGAGAAGCAATTTATCCTCTACAAAGAAATTAAATGGGGGAGGAATAGAAGGATAAAGATAGAAATCTTACTGGCAACGTCCTAACATACATGCCAACATACACTCCACCATCTTAACTGCAAGCTTGGATTGTCCTTTGACTTATTCCTGGAACAGGGCAAGTACAGCTGTCCTGTCTATTCTCCACCACCTGTAGCAGATTGTAAAGCCCCAATCTAGGAAAAAAACCTTCCTTTTCCTTCTGCCCTCACGGAAGTCTGAATAGTATATTATACCTGTAAAATGACTAAATATAAGCACTACTGTGAAAGGTATATAAAATATCTTCTAATGCACAGGAAAACTGTATTTGAGGTCAGTTACCTTAGGTCTGTTTTTCTGTTATGTAGAACAAGTTTCATTTGCCCAAAGTCAAGTTCTGAACTGCACTAGCAGCAAAGCATTTTTTAAAGGAGAGCTTTTTTGAATAACCCAACACCTGCACTTCTAATGCACCTTCTATTCTTCTACTCTACACTAACTGCTATTTACAGTAGACTTTGGAATTTATATACGCAGTTTGGTTGGCTGGTTTGTTTTGTAAAAAAGATATAAAGAATAGATGACAGAACTTCACAATCAGAGATCACCAAATGAAAGATTGAAAACATCCAGCAAGAAAATAATTGTTAGACGATAAAAAAAACAAAGCCCATTTTTGATTTAGCCTTTCATATAGCTGGCAGTATTTAAATGTTGACTGGTTTATGATCTTATGTTTTGAAGTTCAAAACAAATCCTGAATGCAATGCAAATGAGCTCATTATCTCACCTCTCATCTTTATGTATCTAATTTCTTGATGACCTGTTTTACTTTTCCTCTGCCTTAAAAGCAAGAAATAATTCAGACAGAGGAATATTTTTACATTTTTTTTATGTCTCTTACCAGATCTCATTACTAATCACAATGAATAAATCATTCTTAAATGAATACTGGGTAGACAAATGACTGACTAGTCAGTGTTCTCAAAACAACAAGGTATTTCTATGTGGAATAGAAAAATGAAGTAACCCTCTGGTAAGTTTTGAGATGTTAATAAAGATAAATGTCTGTAGAATTAAAATTATGTTTTCTCAGTTCACCTGACAAAATGACAAATGACAAATGTTAATCAAAATAACCCTTTAGTTTAATCTATATAGCAAGTTAGTTAGCAAAATGCTTGTTTTAGACACTGAATGATGAACTTCAGAAGTCTGTGCCAATGTGAATGGATCAGTCTGCTGCTTCTCATTAAACTCTGTTCACAGTACCCGTGTTCATCTCCTCGTTGTGTGGGGATTTACAAATGGAAGGCTTCTACTCAAAGCACTTATGTACTGGTTTTGTCAGTAATTGACGTATGCTAAAGATGAAAGAAGCTGACCATGAAACATCAAAAATATTGAAGTAGCAACCATGTTGCCAACATCTAAATGTGAGGATCTTGAATTATACACACTTACAAATTGTCAGAGGAAAAAGGGCTTTAATTACAGAACAGATTGGGAAAAGCTCGCAATTGTAGGTCTACAGCCACTGGCAAAACTTTTCTGTTCCTTCTTCTCTCCCTGTACAATGCACAGGCTGAAGTGAATGCTCAAGTTCACACACCAAGTGGGTAGATTAAATAAAGATCTGCAGTAGTTTCTGGCATCTGAAGTTTACATCAGACATTCGCTACTTTTCACTGAAATATAAGGAATGTATATGCCACAAAGGACTGTGGCTTAGCCAACTCAGATTCATTGCTGACCTGCCTGACATTCAACTCTTGTGGATCTTCTCAGAGCCAAATACACAGGCATGTCTAAGTGCTGTTCAAAGAGCCTTTGGGGAAAAGGAATTATATATATATATAAGAAATAATATTAATGCAGAATATACATATTCACAGACATCGTTTGTGGTCAGTTGGAGCACAAAGGGCTCCTACACAAAATTGAATTCACTGCTATACTGAAACTCAGCTGCTACATGGTGGAACACAAGCACCCATGAAGAAAAGGCATCTCATGTATGGCTTACAAAGCCCTTTCATTATGACCAAGAACTCACCTGCAGATCAGTGAGGTCAAATGCTGCCCTTGAATTATGCAGAAACAGACTTGTAGACTCCTAAATTTCCCCAAACTACACCATCTAGCACAGTTCACTGGCAATGGAAGTATGCTGTACCTCCTCTGCATGTTCTTACTGGGGATGTGGGAGACTGTCAGACTCATAAAACATTTCAGCCAGCAGAACTGATGGTTGCATTTGAAAGAATCCCTTCTTCTGCCTATTCCCTTGTTCCAGCACTAAAATTTGTTTCATATAAATCAAGGACTGTTTATGGAGCAGAAATTTTTCCATTAGAAAAATTTTTCTTTAGTTTGTTTTCCTGAAGGATGGGGGAGAGCGTAGATAGGAAACCAGACACAACTTCTTAATTCTTTACTTTGGCCCTGATGTAATTCAGAGTAAACCTATATTTGTGGAAGCTTTGTATTACTTCAGCAGAACTGTATAATCTTATCTAGTTTGAAGTACTAGCAAACACATTCTACAATCTCTACTTTATGCACAATGAATAACAAAATAAGTTTAGAGACTTAGACCATTATTTTGATGGATAAATTAACATTCTGGCTTTCAAACAATAGACTAAAGCAGGAAACTGATGTCAGTAAAGAACACCGCTAAAAAGTAGTCTAATACTGAAGATAAATTGAATGCCTTTGGAAATGTATCAGCTGACCTCTTGATATTCAGTGTTAGATACAATTTGGCTCTCTGCACCTTAATTTACCTGTAAGTCTCATGTCTGAAAAGCCAGTTAAAGTAATGTTTTATGACATAAGGGACATATTTCAGACATCTCTCTGTGGTTTTTCACATTCTAGAAACAACCACACCATCTGGCACAATAACCTCTGCACATGTAGTCAAAGTACACAACTTTGCAGCAGCTGAGCAGAACAGTATGGGAAAGGTTGCCTGATAATTTCTCTAAGCAGAGCTTGAAATAAGAGCATTAGTTTCTCACATGCTGGAGCACATCATTAACAGGAGTAATTGGAAATGAAATAAAAGGAAAAACCCAAGCTACACGACAACACCACTGCTACAATGTATGAAAATACATTCACTTTCTAATTGGACTTTTACCATCAATTTGAATTGTGGATATGTGATCCAAAATAGTCACAGCATGCCTACGTGAACTGGCTAATGAGATGTCCGCTGACTGCTGAGCCCTTCAATTAATCAAATAGCTGAATACATTGAAGGTAGATAAATATTCTTCTCTCTGGTACGCTATTAAAATTCAGCATTATATCAGGCATTTTCACAAGAGACTAAAATCTGAGTTCACGTTGGGATAGCCTTCAAACAAAAAATGACACTCATTTAGTGATTCGAACATCTGCTTAATTATCTTTATTACCCTGCTACTTCTTAGGAGTAACATACCAAGAATTTGACTTACAAAATAAATTACCTTTAAGACAAAGAATGGAAGATTAATTCTGTGTTAAGACACCTGGGAGAGAAGTGGGTTTAAATCCCAATTCTACCATTCTTTTCTGTTTAACCTTGGCTGTGATATTTAACTTTCTAGCCTTATTTTCCATATCTATTGATGTTACAAGTGATGGTTAGCTCTTCCTTCCCTACAGCAAGTTAGAAGCCTTGGAATCCCTGTAAAAATGGTGCTATACAATGATGAACTAAAAGATATCCACCACTTCAGAAATGCTTAATAAGAAACTACTGTAAAGAAGCAATTTCACAATATTCCTACATAAAAACATTCATCAGCATACGGAGGAATCGTTCAGGGAAGGTCCCAGACTCTCTGTCTTAAGGAAATGGAATACTATTGAGTTTATTAACCTTTTTATGTCTCATCTTGTGTTTTTCAGAGGCTTAGGTTTGTTTCCCTGTTGAATCCAAGCCTAGCCTCACTCTGTAAGTTGTGATCAAAAAGAGACTATGTCCTCACATACCTTCTCTTTTCAGTTCTACTGAGATTCCAAACCAGCTTCCAGAAACAAGTGCAAATTAGTGGCTACTACCATTACCATAATAACAGTGATCTCTGCAAATTCTAGTGATCAAAATCATAAAGGGAAAAGCAGAAGTATGGGGTTTTTCACAAAAGACACCATTAGCTACACTCTATATTCACTCACAGTTTGCTGCATACAACTTCAGCATTTCTCCAGCAAGCAGCCAGGCTTATGCTACGGTCCATTTCCTGGACCATTCTACAATGGGGTCCTTCTGGACATCTCTCTTAGGCAAATGAAAATCTTATAGCTGAGAATCTTCTTTTTCCAGTGGCAGATTTTCCTAGCCCCTCTCTTCAGCATTACATGTGCTTGAGGAAGTGATCTTTTGCAGAACACCCAAACTAAAAAGCGGTACTTAAAAATAAGAATATTCAGATAATAGTGCTCACATCTCATTCAACATTTGTCAGCAATCCTGACCTAATTAGAAATTGTGATGGGATGGTGCTATCCACTAGCTAAGTTCCCACCCAGCCACTCACTCTCTCCCCAGAAGGAAGAAAGACGTAATCAGAAGGGCTAAAGCAAGAAAAACCTTATGGGTCACGATAAAGACAGTTTCTTAATAGAGTTAAAAAAAAAAAAAAATAACAAGAATTAATAAATCGAGTGATGCAAAGGCAATAGCTCACCACCTCCCACATACAGACCAATCTCCAGCTAGTCGGAACAGTGTCTACTTTGGAAAAACTGTCCTTCTGTTTTACTGCTGAACATGACTTTATATGACACTGTGCAAGCACTATTCAGCAATAGCTAAAGCATTGGTGTGTTATCAGCAATGTTTTCATCACAAATTCAAAATACAGCACTATAAAGGCTGCTTTAAAGAAAATTAACTCCATCCCAACCATATCCAGCAGAGAAATGAAACATTCCCCTGGTTTTTGGGAAGCCCTACAAAAGTCACATCCTGTTTTCAGTCATACAAAACAAACTCTTCATTATACTCCTCAGCATAATTTCCAAGTATGAAACATGACTGTTTGTTGAATATTTGACTAATGCCAGAAACTTTTCAAAGTTAACAGCTTCTCCTTAAGCAGAGTCAAAAATACCTGTCTTGGTTTCAATGGCAAAACCAATAAGCCTCTGTTACTCCAGCACCCTTCCAGAGAAGAAATTCAGGATTCCTAAGAGAAAATTTATTCTAGGTAAAAGGCTGAACATATTCCCGGTCCCAATTCTTAAAAATTTTGGAACCATAATAACAATTAGAATTTCTGAAAATCTTGCTCTTCTTCTCTGTCAGTTCTTTAGCAAGAGTGAAGTACTATTGCTCAGTCAACCTAATTAAGTCATACTACATTAAGTATACTTCAGCTGGAAAAATGAACTTATCTGATTTTGTCTGCTTCATTACCAGGGAGGACATGAAATGTTGCATCATTTGTTCTGGTGTGATGTCACACCCAAAACAAAGTTCTGCAGTTGTTCACCTCGCCTTACAGTCTAGAGAAAATCACCAAAAGGCAACAAAACAAGAAAAATATTCCTTCTATACAAGCAATGTTATTCCACAACCTAAGTGGCATAACAAATGCTCACAAGAATCTTTCCTAATGAGGACAATATTGAGCTAAATTTAAGTGCCTACACTTAGGTCTGTGCACATAAGCCAAGCATCTAAGATTTCATTGTGAGTTAGCCTACAGGATCATTGGAGCCTCAAGAAATTTTTCCCAAACTGAAATACACATAAAATTATTTGAGCAAGCCTAATTGCTTTAGCCAAAACGCTAGAAGACAAACCCATATTTCCTAAGTCTAGAAGACAAACCCATATTTCCTACTCCATGCAGAAATGTTCTGTTGTAAGAATATTTTAGGTTGCCAAAATGAGAGAAGAATGTAGGATTTTCCTACTTCTTCCTACCCCTGCCTCCAGATACCAGACATGAGGTAGAGCCCCTGCATTGCATGGGCCACTCCGCAACAGCATAGGAAAGACAAGGGCAATGAACCTTGAAGAATGTTTGGGCAAGTGGCTAATGAAAAGGCAGAAATATAAGTTTCAGAATACAACGTGTGGTTCAGCTTAGGTTTAAGAGGCAGGCTGTTCTCCTAGTTTGTCTAGTTCATCTATTTTCTACCCGTTCATTTCCTTTGATCTGTAAGTAATATTAAAGTCTTATTCTGCAGTGCTGCTTCTGAACTTGTCCATATTTCCTTTTAAATTCCACACTCTGGCAGGAAAGGCTATTGTCTTGATCTTCTTTGAAGATAGATTTGCTTGTTGTCACAGCTGATTTAGAGATTCCCATGACATTCAGATCCCCTCTTGTTTTCCATATTGCAGATGAGCAAAGCTTTCCCTTTGGAGGCACTGACAGGTAGAGCTAATTTGCAGTTCCCGGTAATTGACCATTTCTTAAAGACTAATGATGCAGTTCACACCTAACCAGCCTTACAAAAAATGCAATAGAGCAAAGCAATTCAGAAGAATGCATATTTCAAACCTCATTAAAGGTCTTTCATTGGCAATTCTTCCTCAATCTTGACAAACTTTCACTCTCTTTTATGTTGACGTAATTTGTAAACCTAAACAATTGGCTCAAGCTAATTCTATTTATTAGATGCTTTAATACAAAATTACTACACTTTCTATGGATTACCAGCTTTATATTACAAAAAAAATTTACTTTGTTAAACAGCATAAAAATTCCAGACCATATCTATCTGTATTCCTTTTCTTATCACTGCAATGTAAGGAATCTATTAGTGATACCCTTGAGATATACAGACTCTCATAAAAAATGTGTTTGTGTTCAGTGACTGCTATACGTTGCTTTTCTGCAATTTCCTATACACCTTTAATGAAACCTGGGACAAAAGCCATAGACAATACAATGGCATAAGTGAGAAAGTCAGAGTAAAAGAAATAGATGGGAAAGGGTTAAACAGTCACAGAAACCAAGAAAATACATAGATGTGTAACAGTAACACTATGAAAAAAGAGAGCAATAATAAACCTTGAATAGAGAAACAGTACCAAAAAAAAATTAAGTGAGGAGAAAAAGTCTTGGAAAAGAGTTCTAGAGGAATAAAATTAGATTGGAGAAGAAAGAAATAAGATAAATTAGCCTAACATAATATAAAACACTCGTAAAATTCCCTGGAAAAATGTAGTCAAATTCCAAGTGAAAATGGGTAAAACAAAGGAAGGGAAAAAAGTACTAATAACAGTAAAATGTTTTACTAATTTCTAATCTGTGAGAGGCTCATGCTATTGATTTCACAGAAATTCATGAGCATACACATTCTGTATACTATGTCGTTAATTTTGATAGTGCTTCTGCATGTGCAGGTAGTTACAGATATTTGCAGGACTAATATTTCAATCTCCTCCATATCTGATGGGCCATATCCATGTGGAAGAACCATTTCTATTGATGTGAATTGTTCTAATAGTTTCTTATTCAGCAGAAAAAAAATCAACACCTGTGATCCATCTTACACTGCTGTGACACACACATTACACCCCAGAATCTCATCATCTTCTGGAAGTCTTCTTGGTAACACACACATCTAAATTTCATGGAAAACATTTCATCCAGCTGTATTTATCCAACGTAAGGTAGACAGCCACAACACATGACTTCATCTGCATATAGATTTTGAACTCATTTCAACTAACTTGCTGGCAGCCATTGCAAAATACAGGCGCCAAGAGTTTATTTTGCTCAGCAGCTGCGGAAGTGTATTGTTTACTCATGACTACCTTCAGACTATATATTTCTCTTTTCCTTGCAAAGGAGAGAAAAGAATTTTTGTTAGTAGAGGGAGAGCTCTCCCATAATTACAGATTTGGCACAAAGAATGTTGACTGGGTATATATTACTCATAAAATCATAATTTTAATCAAAATGGTTAGTGATGTTGACTTTGGGGTTATCACAGGTCATGTGCTAATGTTAAATACAGCACCATGGTTTCCCTGATTAAGGAATTTACCTTCTGTATCTGTCAGAAGAGAAACCTGTGAAGTGGAAACTTCTCAGTCATGGGGCTCTTACAGTATTAGACACCATATATCTTGGTGTCAACGGCACTTCAGTAATTAAAGTACGAGTTCTCCCCCTCTGATCTGATGAGTTACACCATGACCTTAAAGAAGGTATTCATGAGTACGCAACCTTCTTTATGGAAATTAATTTTCCAAGAAAGTGTGGTTTCAGGCATCTCCTCACCAGAGGTAAGCAACCAGCAGAAATGCCACAGCTGTTGGACATTGAACATTTGATATAACACCAGCACAGAGTCATCTAAAATAAGTTTTAAAGCATTCTTAAATTAAAAGGCAAATACTTTTGATAGCAAGTGCATACTGAGTTGTTTAATGCTCCGTGATTTATTTATGAGGATTTTCATTATAGTAAGGAAAAAACATCGTTGAAAAATAAATGAAAACCAGCATGACATTAATATGACCAGAGAGAACCTCTTGCTCTTGCCTTTGGGATATGATCAAAGGAGTCACTTCTGTGAGTATAGTTCTGGAAAATAATCATGTCTGACAGTCAGCATACGGCCCCAATCCTTAGTTGTACTCGAACAGCATTTGCCACACCATCAGTGCAAAGAAAGCCTAAAGACAACACCACCTTCTCCTGCAGCAACTACGCAAAATGGGGAACTTCCAGAAACACAAAGGAAAGCACCTTGCTTATCCTCATAGCCTAGATGATGGAAATGCATAGGAAAAAGGCCAGGATAAAAGGCCATCCCTAAATTAACAACTAAACAATGGCTTTTGTCCATGGACAGGGAAGTCAAAGGAACTTGCAGTCTCCAAAACTACGGGGGATTAGTTCTTGGAAACAACTCCCTTTTGTCTCAAAGTTGTGCTGTTTATCCCAGTGACACAGCTGAAAAGCAAGGGCTTCCACCCACAGGCTATGCACAGACTGCAATAAATGCACTCTTCGATGCAGCCCACAGTCCCTGTTCACAGCTAGTCAGTTGGGGATCTACACAACGCTGATTGAAGTTCCCTCAAAGTTCACATGACCCTTTCTTCTAGGAAAGTGAAAGCATGGGAATAGAGAGGAAGGGAAAGAATAAAACCAGTGAAAAAAAAAAAGCAGGATATGCACAGGGCACACAACGCAAATCCAGAAGCTAGAGAGAAATTCTTAGGTTTTGCAGCTTTGATACAGAGTAAACAAGTAGGAATTCATTATATACATTTCCATGAATGCTTCAGACCATTTGCCCTTGTTCACGGAATAGTTTTGTCCTTTGCTGCATATATTTTCTGGTTGCCCTTGACACATCCTTGTATCAATTCTCCCAGAAATCAGGTCACCACAAAGATATGTGAAAGGAAGGTCTCTGGTTTAATGCCCACCATAACACACTCTTCAAAACAGTCTATTACATTCACTATAGGTGTCTACTAGGTACAGCTGAAGCCACACATTCAAGTAAAAATCTCTTGCTTCTCTCTTATAGACCTCTTCCTCACTATAAACAAGCCCATTCAAAAACCACTTGATCATCTGAAATTACACCTCCCTCTCCGTGTCCCTTCCCAGTGCTGCAGCAATAATTGGTCTCCTTCTCTCCATGAACAACAAGAAATGGCTAGATTTGGTGCCAAATTTCACATGTGTTTCCAGCACCCTGTGAAAATGCCAGAACTGTGATTTTTTTTTGTCACTGAGGATAGAGACGTACTTACACTATCGAATAATCCAGGTGATTCTGCATTTTATTACTCAAGATCTGTGATTCTCCCTAACAGGTTTAAATTAATGGAGTATAAAAAAGTTTGCCACATCTTCAATAATTTTCATTAAGTGTTTTTACCTTAATTTGTGAAAATGTAATTTGTACACATTATAAAAAAATCAATATTTCACTTCCCATGTCTTTTCATTTACATATAAAAAGGCAGAGGGGGAGAGAGAGAGAGTGAGAGAAAAGTCTTTTCCACTTCAGCTTCTTCACTGGGGACAATGAAAGGGGAGCAACATTTATTGAGGGAACAAACACTGAAAATTTATAAATTCTTCAACCTGAAGTGAATTTACTGCATCAGTTTCCCACACACATTCATATAGTTCTGTTTTCACCTCTATACTCCCATGCACATGAATACTGTGATCACTCAACACGGCCTGATATCAACACATCCTGATATTAAGTATTGAGCATTTTTACACATACATTTTTCATGTCCTTAATGTTCCCTCTAATAATTAGAAGTGAAGGAAGTGAAAATGGATCAAATAGTTGCAACTGATACTTAGGTCCACAAATTGCGCATGCTGCAAAAATTATCACATCCAAAGATGTTATTCTGTTCACTTTTAGAGTGGTTGTGACAATTTTCTGTATTATTTTCAACATAATTTCCAGTACAGATCTATAAATGCAGAGAAATGCAAATATGTGCTGCATTTAGAATTCCATACTGTGAAAAGCAAACTTTTTTTTTTCTTTTTAAAATAAAAAATTAGAATCTAGGGCTATTTTTTATTCGCAAAGGGTACTAAAATACCAAAACAGACCATAAAGTTACATATCCCTAGAGAGGCCTAGATATTAAAAGACACTTAGATAAATTATTTTCATTTCAAAAGCACTAAACACTTATAAGTATCTGTTGTACAAAACAGGAAATACTGGATTTTCACTACCTCTTACAACTTGAACTGTTTAAACACAGACTGAAGAATCTCATTTTAGGTTCAATCATGGTGACCAGCTGCTCCTTAGTCTTCTATTTGCAAGATAAGCACTGACCTTGATTCGTCATTCTGGGCTTCAGATAGTCATTTATGCTCACAGAAAGTGAGTGTAATACACTGGTGTTTTTCTGATCATAGTTCTGGTCAACAAATGGGTATGTCAGCAGTGGTGTGAAACAGTAGAAAATTAAGTCCATGTATTCTAATGTAATTTAAAACACATTTCAAATAAACCTGTAACATACTGTATGGAAAAAAAAATTTTGAATTGTTTTGTTACATAGGTATATTTTCTATTTTGTACCATTCCCTCTATGACATGTCATCCTCTGAACATGAAAATAGAAAGAGTCACGCGTACAATCACACACCGAAACTTCTACATAGACAAAACTGGCTGAAACTTCAATCAAAGCTTTGAAATATAGATACTATTTTATTAAAAAAAAAAATTTAAAAATTGAAAGGAACTTTGTATATTTGAGAACACACACTGTGATTTTAGAAACCCACAGAGACTGTAAATACCATATAGATCTGGTACATGAACAACATATCACATCAGAACTAGAAACAGTATGAAAACAGAGTACATAATTTTATGTCAGGGAATATTCAGCAATACACATTTTATAAATATTTTTAATGAAAGGAAGCTGCCTAAACAGCAAAAGAACAAGGTAAATTAAAATTAAGCCTCAATGAGCTTCTCATTTTTCAGGTGGCCAAACTCAAGTTCAAGTTTGTCATAGAAAAATGTTAATTTTTTTAGAGTTTGCCAATTTTATTTTTTATCAGCTGAACCAGAATATTTAATCTCAGTAGCAGAGGCAGATGTTTCTTAAATAACACACCTGTTCCCTTTAAGTTGGAAAATATAGTCAAATTGCATTAGATTATCCACCTGCATGAGCGTGTTTTAGATGCAGAAAAGAGAATTGTCTGCAAGGAGCTGATTATAGTTAGCTTGCAGCAGTTCGGATACTTGTTTCTGCTTCAAGGGCTGGATTCAGACATCAGAAGACTCAGCCTCAGTTGCTGCACTCCATCTCAGGGTGTGGCACAGAAAACCACTTTCCTTCCTCCACCACTCAGAGGAAATTAGTAACATGTGAGGCAAGTTCCCCACCACCCACAGAAGCACACAAGAACAAGCACATAGGAGGGACCAAAAGTCTGTTTTCAACACCAGTAAACAAAGGGTGCTTAGTGCAGAGTACAAGAACAAGGTAAGTCTGTAATGATGTTTCCCCATAATATCCTTCCAGCATCTAACCATTTGTGTCTCAGAGAGTTCCTGGAGCCACAACATATTTTTTCTGGAAATCACCACCCAGTGCCTCACCTCAGGCAATTTAAGGTCCAGAAAACCAAAACTTCTGTCTATTTCACAAAAAAGAAAAAGAGGAAAAAAAAAGAATGGGCTCATTTTTGTCCTAAAAACCTCCTTTCCTTTCCACTGGTGTAAGTCATCAGTTACTCTATACCTGTTGTACCCTTCTAAAATTACTCCTGAAGACAAATCAAGCCTAGCTACAAACCCGTCTCAGTGACCATTGCAGGGCACAGTGAGCCCACCCTCTCTTTTTTCCATTATAGAATTGCCAGTGTGTATGGCTAGGCAGTCGTAGGGTTCCTACAAATCTCTCCTTTGCAAACCTTGTACTCCAACCTCTGATTCTCCTTCACAGGACTAGGGGCAGCTGAGCAATCCCTCTATGTGAAGAAAGCCAAGAATGCCAGTTATTTTTGTTCCACACTCCACATAATGGTGGTATTAAAAACTATAAAAGACATTGTGTTCCCTGTGCACAGAGAATGTGCACTCTTTGTGCTCTAACACAACATATGCACTCCAGAAATCTACAAAAGAAATAACCTGACATTTTAATAATAAAGATACCAACTATTCTCCTCCAAGCCTCTATGCAGACAGAGGAAATAGTGTCTATTGATAAGAAGCAGGTAATTTCCTCTTGATTCCTAGTCATAAACTCCTTATGAATGTTAACACTGTAGGTCTTGCATATGATTGAAATTAAGATTTCTGCCTGGCAATACCTGTATTCCTGTAATGCTTGGCCTACAAAGGCTTTCAAATTTTTAAAATTGTTTGCATAGGAGGAGAAGATTCACTTTATTGTGAGCTATGGCAGCTTGGTAGGCAGATAAAGCTTTACCCGAGACTGGTGTGTTAACTCCTTTAGAGTTCTGATCTCCCCATTCATTTACTTTTTAAATAGCAGAGAGAAAAGTGGATCAGATAGAAAATGGATGTAACTGCAAATTATGCATCTATCATGCTTACTACCTAGTGGCAATCTCCCTTTGTCAAAAGAGTGAGATGGGGCTCTTTCAACATTACATAATGTAGAAAAGTTCTGCTTAAAGTGGTGGCATTGTGAAATAATGATTATTGAAAAACAGTAAATAACAACAACCAAAAAATCCCTATCTAATGAATTGGACTTCCATGAGTCAAAGGTCAAATCCTGGGCAAAACCCACAGAAATATTTCACAGAAAAGGGTTAGTGTATTTATGTGGGTTTTGTCAAAAAGATTATAAAAAGACACGCTTTCCAATGGGTATTGAACTTCTCCAGTCAATGGGACCATGTGCAAATGAATTACTTTTGTGTAATTACTTTCATGTTCTGTGGTGACACAACAACTGTGGCTGTACAACAACTAGGCTTCAGAACATCATGATGCCATTTTCATCACGCGTTTAGGCTTCTCCCACCAAGGGCAACCCATACTACAGCCCTGTGGCAACTAACCATATTCCTGACCACACTGTATGAGCTCAAACTACACATCCTGATGTGCCCTCAGGCCTTCAGCTGTCCTCCGAGGATTCTCCACGTCTTTTGACAATTGCATCCTGAGACCAACCACACAACTTAACTGGTCCTGACTGAGTCTCAGTCTTTGATTATCTTGTAGCCAAAGGAAATGGACACCAAAAACTGCACTTACCTATCAGCCTTTCACTGGGTATATATGCACATGGTATCTGGCAGCCCAAAAGGGCTGTGTATCAAACAAGTACCTGTTTTCCCAAGGAGCCAGGCCAGAGCACTCCAGAGGTTTTATGTCCTGCTTACTTAATTTTTCTGGATATAACATGCTGTGATGTACTAGAGAATTCTTCTCCCACTGAGAAGATTCCAAGTCATGAGAGGTCACCAAGATTTAGAAACACAGCACATAGGACAGAACACTCAAGGCTGGATGCAACATTCTTGGGTTCACATGAAGAGGTTGGGAGGTAGAGGAAGAACAGAACCAAGGCCAAAGTTCTCTTCCCAAGTCATACAGACAGCAGATTAGTTACATGCCAACAAGTCACACCATTTTTAATCCTCCAAAAACCTTTGTTGTTGTTCAAGACAGAAGACTTCCTTTCACCTCACTCCACACCTTATTCACATCACAAGGAATGAATTCTGACAACCCTACTTCAGGGAAGAGCACCCTGAGTGCTTTTCTGTGTTCTTGGTTCATCTGGAAGGCAAGTATGGCCCTTTTCACAAAGGACCCTGTCTTTAGCACACCCTGTAATATTTTGAAACATGGTGTTTGATGAGCAGCCACACCTCAGCTGTCCAAGCCCTAAACTGAAAGGTCCATCAAAGATAGGCGACGCTAAGAATCCTCTGCTAGCATGGACTTCTGCAAAAGCAGGCTAAGTTAATTGTCACATACACATACATATATTTATATGTATCAATATGTATTCATGTATGTCCTCTTTATATTTAACTTTGATCCAAAGAAATGTTGATCTTTACTCACAGGAGCCTATGCTCTGTACTCCCTGGCAGATCTCTGAATCAAAACTGGTTATCAGCTGTCCAAGAAATCTTGCATAGTAACCTGGATTAAAAAAACTACAAGGCAGTCCACTTTCTAAGAAGCAAATCCTTGATAAAAAACATCACATGAAAACACATTCTTTAAGGTATACACCCTTCCTTACCAGCCCCTGTGCTCATCCACCACATTCTTCCAACACTTAACACCTGAGCCACTTCAAGACTTGCCCTGTGCTTGAGGCACTTTAACAGACAGTCCTTTTCTCACATGCCTGTTCCCAGCATAGCAATCACCTGATTTGGTAGGATTCTCTTGGATGGCTTTAGTTGTGGACAGGGTTTCTCCTCCCTCACACAGCAGTGAAAGAGAACATAAATCTAAAGTGTCCCAAAGCACCTACATATGGCTGCATAGAGTAGTAACAGATGGTTATCCAGGAAGAGCAAGCAGGAGAAAGGGTGAGAGGGCAGAACCTCAAGCAAGAGAGAAGCAAGGCCAAACCAAACATGTGCATACCCAGTAATCTTTCATGGGTTACAGTCTTGATTTTCTAGTCCCTTCAGATGCCAGTTGAATTGCCATAACCCAGGATACTGATTCAGAGAATGTACAACAGTAACTGAGACTGGGATAATCACAGAAGCAGAGATGTGACAGCCATCATCACAATGAACTTTCTTTATAACACAGGAAAACTTAACTGCTAGATCAAGAATGTCATGTACCTTTCCAAATGTCACTCTCATTTTGTCTTCTGCATGAATATTTATGCTAAAGCAAACAGAATAACATGAGACTTTGTACAAATATGCATACTTGGAATGTACGCAATCCCTACACATCTTCTACCGTACCAAATAAAACACTTTGTATATGTATTCGTGAAACCTCTCAGAAGGGAGCAGAGGAACCATGTGGAGGGAGATAGGTAAGCTTCACAGCAGGAAGGTACAGCTGAACTCCTGACTGAATTTTACTTAAGCGTGGGCGGAGACTGGCAATGGACAGCACTGGTATCTGCATAAATAAAGCTAGAACTTGTTCCACTGATTGACATGTGAGGTAAGAAGAGTCAGGACCAAGCTGAAACAGCCACAGACCTTTGTTGTAACTGTGGGAAGTCAAAATAATGCCATTCATGCTTATGCATGTTGCGCTGGTCACCACTGTAAATGTCAGGTGTCAAGGGTTTCCAAGAACTGATAGACAAATCTGGGCTACATTTTTCTCAGCATTTGGGCCACTATCACCAGTAAAAGTACGTAAGGTAGAAAGACCTGTTTTCTGTCCTAACCAAGAACCCCAGCTACAACCTGTACAACTGTGGGGATAAGGTAGGCTCTAGCTGCACCAGATAAGAGTCTCAGATGAGACTCTGGGTGGCGTAACCAAGATCACTTCTCATTATCTGCTTCCAAGTAGTGGACAATCATCTTTTTCCAGAACTGAGCTGGGTTATTTTGCAATATGCACCAGAGATTACATTAGAAAACTAATATCTGAAAAAAACTCTGACCAAAAAGCAAGTTAAATAGACTTCTTATTTTCACCAATATGTAACTGTAGTAGGATTCCACAGGGCTTCATAGGCAGACCTGTGCTCTTCAACATTTTCATAAATGAGTTGGGCACAGGACTGGAAGGGATTCTAAGCAAGTTCACAGACAAGGAAAAACCGGGAGGAGCTATTGACCCCTTGAAGACAGGGAGGCCCCGCAGAGAGACCTCAACAAATTATAGAACAGGGCAATCACCAATGCTATGAAGTTCAAGAAGGGGAAGTGCCAGATTCTGCACCTGAGATGGGGCAACCCTGGATGTACAGACAGACTGGGGAATGAGAGGCTGGAAAGCAGTGCCACGGAAAGGCACCTGGGGGTCCTGATCAGTGGCAAGTTGAATTTGAATCAGCAGTGCCTTGGCAGCCAGGAGGGCCACCCATATCCTGCAAGCATCAGGCACAGCATTGCCAGCTGGGCAAGGGAGGGGATTGTCCCGCTCTGCTCTGCACTGGGGTGGCCTCACCCCGAGTGCTGGGGGCAGTTTTGGGTGCCACAATATAAAAAAAACATTAAACTATTAGAGAGTGTCCAAAGGAGGACAACAAAGGTGGTGAAGGGCCTTGAGGGGAAACCCTATGAGGAGCGACTGAGGGCACTTGGTCTGTTCAGCCTGGAGGAGACTGAGGGGAGACCTCATTGCAGTTACAGCTTCCTCAGGAGGGGAAGAGGAGGGGCAGACACTGATCTCTTCTCTGTGGTGACCAGTGACAGGACCAGTGAGTGAAAGGCCTGAAGTTATGTCAAGGAAGGTTTAGGTTGGATATTAGAAACAGGTTTTCCACCCAGAGGGTGGCTGGGCTCTGGAACAGGCTCCCCAGGGAAGTGGTCACAGCATCAAGCCTAGCAGAGTTCAAGAAGCATTCGGACAATGTTCTTGGGCACTTGATGTGACTCTTGCACAGGGCCAGGAGTTGGACTCGATGATCCTTGTGGGTCCCTTCCAACTCAGCTTATTCTGTGATTCTGTGATATGCCTCTATTCAGCAGAGAATGGAAGCAAATGTTTATACATGTGAAGTCTCACTGCAGCCTGTGTTACATATTCAGAGTTCAAAACATGCTTTGTTGTTTCACTTGACTGGCACTAGCAGAGTTTCCATATCAGAAAAAGAGTGACATCAAGTAATTCCCCTTTCACCGTAGTAGTGATAAATTTACTAACACTAAAACTCTGCCTGGATTTATTTGCAATACAATGGACACGTGCAAATATCCTTTGATTTATAGAAAGCACATAAGTAATGTGTAAAGACTTGCAGGGAGCTCAGCCCAGCTATTCACTTTAGGTCAAACACAGCAAAACGTTTTGACTTCTAATGCACAGTTCTGCTAATACAAAAGAAAGGGACTGTTCACCATTCTTCTGCTAGGCCTCTTTCATTGACAATGAGCTATGAATAGATTTCTGAGATATTGGATTTGTTTGGTGCTTTTAAATCCTTTTCTAAGTCATATTTCTCTGCTCTTGTCCTTTTATTACAGATGAGTTAGTTACAAAAGCACATAATATCCCAAAACATCAATCTGAGATGGCATAATGAGAGCAGGATTCATGTGGTGGTTTTTTGATTTTTTTTAATCAATTACTGACAAATCAATATATTTTATGCTATTTCTGCCTCACTGTTTTATTATTTCATAAGGTCTGCTACTTCAATTAAAGATTAAATGAGTTATCATACCATTAATTGTTCCGAACTGGTGAAATGTTCCTGGTTATATATGAATGTCCTTGTTTATGACAGATAGGACAATTGCCTCCCACAGAGACACTGTAGCTGTAGTATGATGTCCCACAGAGTATCCAGTATTGCTGCTGATGGCAAGTGTGAGTGGTTAGTGTGACTTGCAGGGAACTGCTTTGCACCTCCAACTTCCCCACCAGTGCCCTCGTGGTTAGTCAGTCAAACAAGTGATGCAGCTGTCTGGAGATAAACATTTAAAACTAGCCCAAGATGGGTAGCACCTTTCACTGCTCTGCACTTCTGATTTATCTTAGTTATGATGTTTCTCAGGGGGTTTTTGTGGGGGCTTTGGGGGAGTTGAAGTGCTTATTTGTAGGGGGTTTTTACTTTTTACAAAGCTCTGAAATCTTTTTTTGTGGAAAGCTTTGTTAAACCTGTCTAGAGGTAGTGCGGAAAAACGTCCAGTTATTTCATTGATGGGCTTTAGATCAGACTAAATCTAGCAAATACTGTAAGCAAATATTATACTTTTCTTCACACATTTGCTGCTCTTTATAATATATTGAGAGTACATTTTATAACCCTTAGGGCTCTCTCCTGCTTGTACTTTTCCTCAAAAGGATGGCATAAAAAGGCAAAAGAAAAAATAAATCAACATAAAAACCCCCAGCTTTACTTCTCCAAAACATATAGTAATCTTGGTTATAGTCAGCACATATTCTTAGATCTCATTGAGCTTAACAGGAGACTTCTTTTAAACACTTCTGTTCTGAAAAATATTCCCTCTTGGTTAATAAATACAAGAACCATTTCCTTTAGACTCACAGGCTTGTTTTCACATATCTTCCTTCAAGCTGAGTTTTACTATGAATATTACAAATAAACACTGACCTCATATCTCTTACTGAGCCTAGAAATACTTTTGTAAGCAAAGGTTTAGTAAAGTAGTCAACAGGAGGAAGAATGAGGCAATTTCTGGAAGATAGATCTTTACTCCTGTGCCTCAGTTACAATATTCATCTTGTTCATTTATGCTGAGGCTCAGGAGAGAATCCAGCAACAACGTATCTGTGTGGTCAAATACAGAGCATTTCTTTACGTCTATCCGAGTAATTCCAAGATTAAAACAATTACATTTGTGCAGATCTACACCCGTCCTAACAGTACACCTGAGAGGAAGGTGCTCTTTCTTTGCTCAAATATTTTGATTTCCTACCTGAGCTGCATATGTTCAGGATTAGGGATACTTCCTGCTCCCGTAGCTGAAAAGACAACCTAGCCACCTAAGACACCTAAGTTGTCTGCATCTGTCTATGCAGTTGTGTTTTAAGAAAGAGCCTCAAGTATGTTCTCTACAGTAACTCTACAGATACCTACTTCATGAGAGGTACTGAGTTCCCCAGTACCAGCCATTGGGACAACTCCTTCTGTTCCTAACATATGAAGCTATATGAAATCCCACCACAGAAAACTAAGAATATATTTGTAAAAATTTAATCCACAGTATCTTTGCTTAATACTGCAAGTCAGATCTTTATTTAGAGGCCCATGGATATCTAGGGGGAGTCTGGGAAATGTGTTCCATCAAATTCTCTTTCTGTAAAGAGTTTGTAGAGTCTAATAGTGGTTAGTTTTTACCAGTTCCTCTCAAATCTGTCAAGATAATCTCATGGTAGCGTATTCAGTGTGTTCCACAGGATGTAGAAATGAAGTAATGGCTAAATCAGTTCACCTAATCTAGTGTCCTGATCCTACCTATGGCCGATATAGGCGTTTCCAATGAACCTCTAAATAATGCAGCGCATAAATATTTAAGAATAAGGTATTGTTCACATTCTGTAGGAAAAAAATCTATTATTTCCACTGAGCAAATGCAGAGTTGCTGCATGTATGAGTCTCATGCCAGCATTAAGCATTTAAGCGTTTGTTTCTGTTTCAAAGCTTAACAGTTTACACACTTTCAGAACAATTGTCCACTAGCCAAGAGAGGAAGCAACAACAGAAGGCATGCATAGTCACATATGGCCAGATCAGGGGAACCATCCGGACTTAATTCCAGCTGAAGCTCTGGCCAAAAAATGTTACAGATATCCAGAGAGAAATCTGTGAGCACTTGGGTAGTCTGCATTGTGGCAAACAAACTTCACACTTATCCCAGATCTTGCATTGTCAAAATTAGAAAAATCTCATTTAATTAAAACTGTGTGTTTATCCATCCCCACCTATAAACAGCATGCACAGTAGCTTTTATTTGTTTCCAATTTTAGAAGAATGCGGTTTTTGCCAAATCTGCCGCAAAGATGATCTGAGAGAATTGCGTGAGATAAGCACATAAAAGTTTAAAGTAAAATTATCAGAGAGCCCTTGAACTCTTTTGCTAGTCATTCCTCCTATATTTTATAATACTCAGTCTTGTTACAAGACTGCAATACAAGACATCTTTTGCACTCTAAAATCTTCTCATTTGATACACAGATACTCTGTAAATAAATCTGCAATGAAGTGCTTAAACGTTTATTTCTTACTTTTTAGCAACTAGGCATAAAATATTGGGCTATAAAGTGCTTACAAATTAGATTACTGGAAGGGAATGGAACACATCGTTATCTACTGAACCAGTGATGGGTCAAATGGCACTTTGAATTCTTGTGGTGAATATGACTGTGACCTTCATATAGCCCATTGACAGAAAGCAATTTTATTTACATTTTTAAATCCACATAAAGGTGAAAGATGGTACCACTACAAAATGAAATACTAAATTTTTTGTCCCAAGGCATAACTGAGATCTCCCAAGGTCACATATAGTCTGAAATGAAGCAAGACTTTCTTAATCCTGCTACCAGTATGTTTCACCCAGATTTTGTAGTGCTGGTGATCTATTTTTGTTTGCCAGTCAAAAAGTCTCCTAATTTTAAGATGGAGAAATAAAAAATAATGAGAGACTGTTTGTTTGTCCATTAATTGTTCTGCACAAACAGATCATTAATTATGTTTGAGCTGCTATAACAAGCTAATTTCATCTGTACAGATTAAAAAGGTCTACGCATAAAGTGATGGCAGGTTGAAAAAGCCTTATTCAAAATGAAATATATCACATCCTCCTGGACCAACAGCACTATAATGCCTATACTTTTAGAACAGTGTATTTAGAAAATAGTTAAAGCTATGTATAACTGGATATAGTCTGCTCATTTAAACACTGAAAGAACGGCGTATTCCTCCTATGTATACCAAATGTGCCTGTCATTTTCAATTAAAAAAAAAAAATCTTTAAAAATCTATCCGTTACATCATAGTATTCCCTCTGCACTTTCTAAGAACCTCATGATGAAAAAGCTATTACTAAAAGTCTTGTTTGTAAGCACCATACAGTGGATAGTGTTATAAAGAAGTTATAAATAGCAACAATAACTGCATTCTTCTAACTATTCTATTTAACCATGGAGCTACTCCAAAGTACAACATTAAAAAAAAGTGCAACAGTTTTTTACAGAATAACACCATTTTGCAAAGTACTGTCACACAGAGTACCTAGGAGGATACATATGTTTATAAACTATAGATGGTTCTGGTAGCAATGGCTATGATTAAGGCTGCCTGAAACTTCATATAATAAGACTTTTTTTCAGTTGCTTATAAGTTTGCTGAACTCCAACTACTTGGAGCAAAACTTTTCCCTGCAAGGTATCTACCTGAGTATTCCTTTAGTCTTTGTGGAAAGATTAACACAAAATGGTTTAGAGAACAAGACTACAGGAAAATATCCCTGGCTTTGGAAAAAAAAACAAAACCAGGGTTTTTTTTGAGAAGTCCTAATGTTGCATTTTTGGAAATGGAAAAACCTTTAAAATGTGTTAGGGCATGGCCTTTTTGTCAGGCATATAATTTTTAGGATTCCTGGAATGCCCATTGAAAAGCAGGCTAGTTTTTTGAGTGTTTTCAATATCAAGCCTTAACTACTTCCCAGAATCACTTCAGTTTCTACAGCTAAAAATCATTAGTATTCTTTCCATGTTTTAACACTCAGGGCTGTTTTCGCCGAATGACCTATACATGTTTCAGCTCTGCAAAAAGGAGTTTGCTTTCTTCAGCCATAGAGCTAGATGCACCAAGCAAGAACACCCCTTCAGTTCTTGCTCTGGATATCCTAGACCAACAAAATAAGGTGCTGGAGCTAAGTTCTCCTATCCTTTCCTGACAGTTCCTGCAGGTGCACTGAGAATGAAGAAGTAGGTACACATAAAGAGAGCATGCAATGCAGTATCTTGTTACAGGTTTTTATGCATGGATAATAGATACAAATCATTAAACAAAGGAAATTATAAGCTTAAAAACAATGGATGGGGATTGAGGGTAGTGGCCTGCAAATTGGTAACTTGTTTCAATTTAACAATGTGCACCCACAGCTGACAATAAGTATTGCTCTTCAGGTAAAAAAATAAAGCTTTCAGGATCTTGGGCACATAAACAGCTTTCTAGAAGCAATTAGTTACTAATTAGTTACTGTGCTATGACAGACTGACGGGATTTCTTAAAATGTAAGACAAGAATTGGACATGTATGTAGCTGTGAAGATAATGGAGGTTCAGCAAGCAGATTAAAATCAGGACTGCTTATGCTTACTGTTAGCCACCTTGGAAGATCATTCAGGCTAGATAGAAGGTGCCTATAATTATTACGGTGAAAGGCTTACTCTCTTTGTTCAAGGGACCCGTTAAAGTTCATAACCTGGAATTAGCTACCCACATATTTCTGCTGGAAAATGTTTCCTGAAAGCATAATTCAAAAAAGCTACTAAACTGTCCAAACTAAGCAACCAGAGTAAGAAAAGGAATTAACTTAAACACTTTCTGACATTCCTGAAGCATAAATGCTCCTAGAATTAGGTACCTTATTTTGCTGTTGCTAGTATGTCCAATGAACAGAATTGGCAAGGCAACATAGTTTCAACTTTCTGGTTCAAGAATTTCTTACACATGATAATAAAGCCTTTTTCTGATATAGAGCTCTCAGAATCTGAAGTGCTTCTATTATGAGGGAACTCAGCCACGTAAGGCCAAAGAGCAAGAGAGAGACTTAATAACACAAATGTCTCAGAATTTACCTACAATGAGATCCTGTTTCCAGATTAAAGGAGTCCCTGACTGTATTAAACCAAGCAGAATGAAATGAAGAAGCAAAATGAAGAAAATTCTACAGATTATTCCACCAGACAGTGGTTAAAGCAATTACCTCAAATTGTGAGGCTTGGGTTCACATTTCCTGAAGAAGTAAAGAAATTGAATCTCTTAAACCCCTAACAGAAGCTTCAGTCACTGGGCTGATGCTAAAAATATGAACAAGAGACATAGAAAATGAAGAGTGGAGAAGTCCTGTGACTCTATCAAATATTTTGTATGTCTAGGGTGTTACACACCCAGGTAGAACTGCTTCCTGATGGTCAGCACTCCCTTTTTTGTTTGGTTTTTTTGTTTGTTTGTTTGTTTTTTGGGTTTTTTTTTTTGGTTGGTTGGTTTGTTGGTTGATTGGCTGGTTTTTTTGTTTTGTTTTCATGTGCCTATGTGAGTCAACAGAATGAATACTAGAGAAGTTATGGTATTTTAGGTTGAAGTGGTGGCATTTAAGTTGAAAAATAACTCAGAAGTCTAACTATCACATCTGACACTAATTCTGTTGTAAGTGATAGCTGAATGTGAGGTGCAGTCATTTATTTGGGAGAAAGCTTTGCTACAGGTTTTTAGTTTCTTACAACTGACTAATAGGATGCTTGAAAGTGTGACTGCAGCTGGCAGCTGAGCCCAGGATGGTCAGGTCTGACTTATATCAGCCATTTGTGCATGAGGACATGCACACTGAAAAAATGTCCAAAGAATATATTCAGACTGTCATGAGACAGAGCCTGAGTGCATGGTTGATGTGAATTGATTATGGAGTAATATAAAGCAGTTAAACAATTAAAGCTAGAAGTTGTGATACAAGAGATGAAAAATAAAGAATATTGCATGTAAGAGTAACTTTCTGCACAGTCATTTTGCAGGACATGTGTAATGTTTTTGCTGTGATCAATGGCAGTAAAATTGTATGAGGAAAAAAAATCCCTAGGTGAGGATTTCAGCCTTGAACCAAACCTGTGACTGAACTCAGAGTTTCAGGTTTGTGGGTAACATTGACTCAGACACCAACAAGGCAAGATATAAATGATTCTGAAGTAGTCAAGAATGAAATAGAGGTCCAGGCTCAGAGATGGAGAGAGACTCTTGTGAAAACAGACATCAAAGCTAAGCAATTGGGACAGGATGAATGTTAACTCAGATTCCAGGTTTTTAAAGATTTTGTTTTGATTTCTAAGAAGGAATTTGTATTGGGATTGCCTTTTGATTACTGTACTTGTTTCTATGCCACTACAGTGACTCATTCACATTTTAGAACCAACAATATTCCATTAAAGACTAACCTCCTGTTTCTTCAGGCATGAGAGGTAATAACATGCATTCCCTACCATTCCCAATGAGTCTTCTAGCAAAAGTAGAGGTGACCATAACAAAATTGCTTAGGTGTTAAATAAGTCAAATCATGTTCTTCTTAAAATTTATAGCTCCCATATCATGTTTACTTATCATGAAAACAGAAAAAAGATCATAGCATTAAGTGTATTTTGTAAACATTGGAGGTCACTTTTATGCTAATATTTCTGCTAAGAATTCTCTGCCTAAGCAGCGATACATTTAACATCCTTAAGTGACTTGAAATTACTTCCATTGTCAAAGAGAAATGTCTCAATTTAAAAAAAAAAAAAAAAAAATAGTTGAGTCCATTTTCTGTCATGCTGTCTTTATGACAGCTTTTGTTTCCTAAATATATACTCAGAAGGCATTGGAAACTAGGATAAATTCATCAATGTAATTTCAGCTGTGTAGATTTTCCATTCCCACTGGGTATATTTATTGGGATCTTACTGGCTGGTCACATTATTAATAGCAAACAATTTATTTGATTAATTTAGTCTATAGTTCTGTTCATTAAAAAGCCTCTTCCATTTAGATTTCTGCTTATTTTATTCATAAGCATTCAGTGAATGTTTTCAGCATATTTTAGTCTGGAGTTTGTTTGGAAGCTCTTAGCTTCATCTAATCACAACAATTATTTCTTTACTGGAAATGCTGTGACTTGAAATCTTCAGTTAGTATTGTCTTTGTTCCCCTAATCGACTTTACCACTGTAAGTGCAGTATGAGGAACACTTCTGACATGAATAGTGAATATCTAGTGTCATATTTGAAGCACTGACTTACCAAGGGATGCACAAATCCATAGGAAAACAATCTTTCTCTAAACATTCATCAGACAAAACAAGTTTACACAAAGGTATGGTGAAAAATGAATAAAAAAATATGAGAATACAGGAAAATTGAAATCTTTGGAGAAGGAAGAACTATTATAGATGTATCCTCACACTATTATCCCAACTCATTCCAAGCCACTCCCCTGTTGTCCTGTGATATATTTTCCCAGCACAGAATGATCCTTCATTCATTCCAACCACCAATTGATCAGCTCCAGCTAAATCAAGGCAACAAAGGGCCCATAGGAGTTGGAAGTAGCCTATGAAATGAGAATTATAAGATGTATGAACAATGGGTTTGCTGGTTTTATAAATGTTATTAGTATAACTCCACTGGAATTAGTTTATCTAAACATGCTGAAGAGAGAATTATTCCAAATGTCTCTACAGTCTTTGAGAACCTAACAGAAAGACAGGTCACAAAAAATCAATTATGCATAGTGGACCTTGCTCAGAAAGGGCTAAGTAGAAATATCATCTTAGACTCCATCTAATTTCCCCATTAATACACAAAGCTGAGGTAAAAAAAAACTCCCATAGAAGCTCTCTAGAACCACCACTTTCCCACAAATTAGCAACTGTTCTTGATGAATACATAAGCATATTTGCCTCTCATTACCTGAAATGTTTTATAGGTCAAGAGGTTAAAAACTTTCAGTCAGCAATGGAAATGTAGGTACAAATTTAGGGAGTGTAAAACACCTGAGAAAAATTGAGTCAGGGACCTGCCCAGGGAAATGAATTTTAGCCTGAATCAAGAGGCTAACGAAGTCACAGCTCCACCTGTTGAGCTAAAGCAAATCATCCACCTGTAGCAGCTGGCAGCACAGGTTTGGTTTTGTGCCAGACATAGATGACTAACCCTGTGCTGCTTGGATAAAGTAAAACATCAAAGTTTAGGGACAAACCATGCAGTCATTACTCTAGGTGAACGAGTACTGTAGCCATGGAGCCATTCTGCCAGAGAACAAAAGGACTCAGACCTACAGGAAGGATCTCATGGCAGACCAAAGACAGGATGATATTCTTCTGGGTAAATTTACTAAAGAATAAAACAATGACAGAAACCATGCTAGAAATAAAAGTGTATAGAGCCTGCTCAGCTCTTTTTGACTTCACAGAAGACTAAGTTGCTCAGACCAGAGGCTATGAATACCGCATAGCCATACATATATATTCTTTCACGTTCATTAGAAATGCTTGCTACTTCTTTCCTGTGTTACCTATGAATAGCCAGTTCACACAAAGCAAATCAAGCTAAAATGTAGTGAAATATCACTCCCAACAAACTTATAAAAACGGAAATATTTATCAAGCTAAAGACCCCATTTTACAGCCAAAGAAATCAATGGAAAAGTTCTTGTGAGCTTGAATGGTTGTGAATCAACATGCAAATTTCTTGTGGAAGAATAAATAAGGCTACATTTTTTGCTTTACATGGTCATTGTTCCAGTACATTTTTCTTCTGAAAGAAAAAAGAGAATCTGTAGTGGTCTGCAAAAAATGTACATCAATAATGCAGTTAGACTTCAACTTTAGACCACAAATATAGAATTGCAAAAAGGCCACACATGGCTTTCTGAGATATGCTACCATTTGCATCTCCTTGTAATTCTGGACAGTAGTAAGGGTGGTGTCTGAATGTTTCAAAAACACATTTACAGAAAAAAAAAAGAAGACACATGAATCATCTATTTGAAAATCCCAACTTTATTTTAATTTTGTAGAAAAAGATATTTTTGTGGACTATTTCTTCAGAAGCTGGAACAGTCGTCAGAATGAGTCACAAATCATGACTCAAAAAATTCAAAATTAATCAAAAAATATTATTATCCCATAATTATAGGATTTTTAATAATTTAATTAATTATTATCCAATAATAATAAACAATATTTTTAGGATAAGGGATAGTAAAAAGTGTATGCTTGGTTATAGACGAATACTGTAATAGAGTCTAAGTAGTCTAGAGGTAAATTCAGCAGATTCTTGGCAAAAATATTACTCTGCAATATTTTTGAAGACATGAATGTGTTATCTTTTCCACCATGGAAGAAGAAAATTCTATATCCCAAAAAAAGAAATGCAAAAACCATACTGTGTTCACTTTCTCCTAGCTCAATAAAGCACTGAAGCATATGTGAGCAAGTGTCCTGTCTTCAGTGGAGCTTGTGTTTTGCTTCTAAAAAGCAGTTGTAAGCTATTGGCTTTTACTCTGAAGTGTCTGCTACAACACCACAGTTTCAGAATATTCTATAAATTGTGGAGAACAAAAACACCTCTAATGTACTTAGTCACACATTTCCGTATTCATTTGGGTTGCATTACGCTGGAAGACTGAACCATATCATTACAATCTGCTAATCCACACAATAACTTCTCCAAGACTCACACTCTACTCTAGCTAGCAAATATTCAGTGCATTTAAGATGCAAACACAAGCTGTATTCCTATATATTTATAATTCTATGGGATAGTACCTCATAGCAATGACTTGTGCTAGCAGAGGGAGGAGAGCTGCTCACAAAGGAAGGAGACACACAGCAAGAGGTCCCACTGAGTCAGCACAGACAGAAGATAAAGATAAAGAAGATGATTCACATAGACCACAGTCTTATCAAGGACCAGACAACGTCTTTTCTTACACACTCCGAGTGACCACTCACAGACGTGATTCCACTGAAGGTATCGATGCACTACCCTCTGTTTGCAACATGTAGTACACTGCCATCTGCTACAAGCAAGTCAGCTCAGCAAATGTGATGGTTTGTGGAAGCAGGAAGAAGAAACAAGTGGGAATATAAAATGTGGACATTGTTAAGGTAATACCCATTACAGATGAGGGCAGCAGGATGGAGCGCATCTTTTTTAATGGCGAAGGTTTTCATGTACTATTTATTATGCATGTCTTTTGTCACATCTCTGTAGTCTTCCTTGTTTTCCTGATCCTTAAAGGTCTGTTCGCTCAGCAATTGTCCTCCATAGAGCTACAGTTTTATTGCTGTTTTACCTACCAATATTGCTCACAAAATCTTCTCAAGGTGCAAAGCATTCCCCAAATAAACATTAAGAAAAACCTCTGTATGTAATACAGAGTGTTGCAGTAAGGGACAGCAGAAATTACTCTAAATTAGAGTCAAATTACAAACATTCTGATTTTAAGCACACCAATATTTTATAATACTGCTATTGACAGTGCAACAAGCATGAGGACACAGTTTTAACATTATTCTTCTTTTAAGTCTATCTCTTTTGCAAGACTTCAAATGCTATGGATGAGATTGTAAACATAAAAAGCAGTCTATGAATTTTATATAAGCAGTTTTATATACCTGAAGGCCTATGACAACATTTCTTGACAAAATAGCCTAGCAGAAGGACTGTTTTCCTAAAGGTCAATCAGGAATAGCTTATAAAAATGACTATGCAGATAAATATTATGGTACAGGTGTTCTGAACTACCCATAACAGAAATTCCATTAGCTAAAATTTTTTAAGAGCTGCCAATTACACTTTCAATTTGAAGTGGTATCTGAAGAGTGACAAGCAATTCTCAGAAATAGAAATGGTCTACTTAATCTTCAATATAAACAGAATCTGTCCTCCTCACACAAGAAAGAAAACCATCAATTTACATGGAATCCTACCTTGTATTACACTGCAGGATCAGGGCATAGGATCTGCTGCAGAGAAGCCTTTGTTTTTCCATAACGTTCTCAATACATGGCCAGAATGTTTCTCCTCTTCTATTTTTACTTTTACCCAGTAGCTCACATGCACCTCTAAAACAAGTGCAGGAAATATTGTGCCAGCTGAAAGCTAACTCACACATAATGCAAGGCTGACATAGGGCAGGGGAAGGGGAAAGAGGATCATAAAACACACTGGTCACTAATCATCGGTAATGTTATTTCTGTTATTTCACACCATGTTCCAACTAGGAAAGTAAGTAGCATCTTTTGTTTTTCAGCTGAGAATACTGTACTGGTTAGATTTAAGTGACTCTATACTTTTCTTTCTAAATAAATAATATAATTATTAATGATTAATAATCATATAATAATATAAGATTAATAATTAACTAATTTTTTCATATATATTGTATATATTTTATATTATAATTTAATTCCCTGCCTTTCTAAGAACTAAGGTTATTAGAACACTTCTTTCCTAGTATTATTTTAGCTGTCAGCTCTGCTTCTAAAAGAAGTCTCCTGCACAGCTATCACCAGATTTTAAGTAAATATACAAAGGAACAACATAGACATATTTTATTTATCAGTTTTTCAAAAGTCCAGCAAAAAAAAGAGCATTCACAAGTGCTCTTGTGCACACAATAACCAGGTTACATGCACAAAGAAATAACCAGGCTCTTTGTTCTTTTTGTTTTTGTGTCAAGTCTGGGTTAGAAGATGAAATTTGAGGAAAATAGGGCACTAATATCATAATCATTTGGTAGGCCTAATTTCTCCCCCTCCAACAACCTGCAGATTTGGAAAGAGCAGACTATCTTTCCATGCACTGGTCAACCTGTCATCAAAGTGATCAAACAGATTAACAGGAAACGTGATAACCCAGAAGGCGCTGGCAAAACTAACTTGTGAATGGACAGGACAGAGACCAACTAGCGTCCATTTGAGCCAAGTGACCATTTGAGCAGATGCAGGGGGCAAGGAAGAAAATATTACTAAACCTCTCCTTGAAGAGAAAAAGACAAGGCACCGGGAGAGATGATGCAGTGTGCAAGGCAGACAAACGTCCCGGAGACATTTGTCACCAGCTGGACGGTGAGACTTTGACATTAATGAGGGTGGCATTTGGAAGATAAAAGCAGTATCTCTGCAGCAGACAATGCAGTTTTGAGACACCACACACAGGGATATGCTGTAATCAAAAGGGACTGGAGAATGTTCACATCCAGCAAAAGCATCACGATCACTACCGATATTCATGGGAGAATATGGATCAGGAATAAATGGCTTATGGTTTTGTCTGGAAGGCTGGTGGAGATGGTGGTTTATTTTACCTCTCAGCCCAGTCAATTCCCATCACATTCCTTTACTGAAGGACTCTTCATCAGTCATTCACTTACACCTGCCTTGCCAAAAGTCACTGTTTCATTGACAAGTGCTTTTCAGGCAGCAGAGCTCAGAAGATAGCTCTATCGATAGTGAGTGGGGATTTACAGAGGTGGAGGCACTTTCCTGCTATTATCTTCTCATGAAAGCAAGGAGAGAGCAGGGAGATGCCCTGAGCGCTGTCTGCCAGGACACAGGCAGGAGAAGGCAGCAAGATCTGGCTGCCCCTCACAGATGCCTCAGAGTGCCACTACCCCAAAAATTACATCAGCTGTGTCTGAGAGACACTCCTGACCTGACCCATGTGATAGAAAGTGTCATCGTTAATTAATAACTCCCTGTTCTCATGTCTCGCTGTCAGCCATGTCTCCGAGCTCTTTTTTTACTCCAATGCCCTTGGATATCTCTGATCTCTCTCCAAAAGGAGAGGATGACGTGGTCCTGGGATAGAGTCAGACAAACCTGAGCATCTCAGAACAGCTTTCCTATCCCCAGATTCATGCTACCATCCCTGTTCCACTTCATGCTCATGTATCGTCTCTGACCAGTTTTTCCTCAGAAAATAAAGCTACTATTTCACCACTGAGAGAAAGCCAGTCAGCAGCAACAGCAAATAAATACATCGATCTGCTGGTCCGCCTGTCTACTTCTTCCTTCAGGAAAACTGACGCAGAGCGCCAAGCCCCAAATCCAGAGCGTGTTGCGGCTGAGGTCTAAGCAGCAGCAACCCGAAACTTTGACTAGCCCGGGACGGGGCGCCTGCGAACGAGCGGTCGGCGGTGCGGGCCGGGGCCGGGCGCTGTCCGCAGTGCTGCCCCGCCCCGGGCGCTCTCCAGGGTGCTGCTGCACGGCGCTGCCGGCCCGGCCGAGGGTCGGCGACAGCCCCGGGCCAGCGCCGAGCGGGACACTCAAAGCCAGCCCTCTCTCGGCCCGATTGCCAGAGCTTGCCCGCTCTCCCCGCTCTCAGCGCTGGCACTCGCCGTCCGCGGCTCGAAACACTCAGCATCTCCGACAGAGGGGGAAAACACACTTTTAAAAAATAAACAAAAAAACAAATAAATAAATAAATAAATAAGTAGAATAATAGTGCACTGAAGAAAGTTTTAGGCGCGGATCCAACAACAAACAGGTAAATAAGAAGCCAGACTAACCCGACACGTGCTAAGGACAAGCTCTTTCTGCTTCCTCATTAATGCTTCATGCAAGGAGTGCAGCCCCACATGTGAAAGTAACCATGTCCCCGTCCTGCTGCAGAGTTTCGAGAACCTCCCTGTTGTACTTCAATACCGTCTCTCTGCTTATATACAAAAAATTGAAAGAGTATGGGGAAGTGATAGAAGAAATCTGGCTGCATCAATCACAAACAAGCCCAGCAAGGCGGATTATGGGAAAAGAAGCTGTTTTCCCGAGTAACAACCGGCGTCACAGTAGTTAAAATAGAACAGAAAAGCCTCACTCAACGTCAGTTCTTATGTAGATGAGGTGACATAAGAGCTTTTCTCTCCCTTCGAGGGCTTAGTGAATTCCTAATTTGCCCATAGGAGCCCTAGAGGAACGAGGAAGAAAGGACGGGAATATTGGGATTGTTAGTCGTAACCAATATTACCGTGATCTGGATTGTTGCCTAGAAATACACTGAAAATGAGGGGATCCAATGCCATTGTCTCAGCCAAGCTATTTGTCTTGACCTTCGGCTTTGTCCATCCAGGCTGAACAAACTTCCTGCAATGAGCATCGCCTCCGTTGTCTCCCAGTCACACAACTTTGATCCCTCTGGATCACGGAAAGGGAAAGAGGATGAGATGCAGTTTCCCCTCTGAAAGAAGGGCACTCATAGAATTTTAAAGAAAAGCCAGAAAAACGTAGGGTTAAGCAAGAAACTGGGAAATGTGCTGTCCTGTTGAACAGAGAGTAGTTTGAACAGCATGGAGAACCCGCCAATATGTATCATATCAATAAAAAAGAGCTCTTCGAAAGCTTGCATAGTAATTGAGATTGGAAATCTTTTTTGATATGGGTTGGCATTTCCTCATATCAATCTGACAGAGCCAACTCAGGAAATTGCTGGTAATATTCATCTGGGGAGCACTTTCATTAAACGTAATTCATTCGACTTTCACAATAAATTGAGTGACATCCTTACAGCAGAACCTTTTTATCCTTGATGAAGTGCTTGCCAGCCTTTGGTTTTCCACTTTATTGTCACATTCCTTAAAGCAGAATCGTCAACATGTCAATCTGCTGCATGAAAAAAATGCTTAAGCTGTATTTACAAAGCACCCAGGAGGTGGTTTAATGCTGACTTACAAGAAGAGTGAGCTGGGTGTTAAACTACCTGCTAAATCACAGCAAAATTTAACCCAAACCCAGTCAGGAGAAGAGAAGCCAATCCTAGGGAGGGAAGGATGGCTCACACATTCATTTTCTCCAAGTGCTGGCTATTCCGAGCAGTTGGTTTCTTAACCTGCTTCACCGCACTTTCCAAGACGATTGGGAAATTGGCTTTTTGTTAATTAAAATGGTCGTTTAAAGATGCAGGGGAATCTAAGAGGTTAAAATGGATACCTCTAGGTACTGTACCAGCTTGGAAGATTTGGTTAGTCGAGGCAGAGATATTGGATTATATCCAGGTGCCTCCCTAAAAGATGAAATCTGTTCCAGATTGCTTTCTCCAGCTATATACTAAATTAAAATAGTGTGTACTAAGCATCAGGAAAAAGAAATTTCAGTGCGGGGAAACTCCTTCTTAAACTAGCACAGGTCCCTGGTGATTAGGAAGTAAGGAAGCCTGGAAAATAATACACTATACTCCACCTGGAAAAAAAAAAAATCAAGAGCGCAGATAAGTTTGTTTCACCTACACAAGATCGGGGTCCCGTTGTTATTCCCCTGCCTTACCTTCCGAAAAGGTAATTTTTTCCCCTTACGCCACCGCTACAGCGTCTCTCAAACTCCTTTAGAAAGAAGGAGCAGGAGCATCTCAAGGCTACGTAAACTCCCCCGCACAAAAAGCCACTACTGTCCCTGCTCGCCAAGCGCTCTCCCCCGTCCTCCCTGCCTTCGACGTCAATTTGAAAATTGAAAGAAATCGCTTATTTGGGGAGAAAAAAGCAATAACCGAATGCATTCAGCACCAAATGCCTCTGAGAAAATACTGTGGGTGGTAATTACGATAGGACAATGCCTTCTCTCTCTTTTGTTTTCTGCCTATAGAGGTGTGGGTTTGTTTGTCGGTTTTTTTCTTCCATGACAAAGTAGGACACAATCAGCAACAATCTTAAAAAAGAAAGAAGAAAAAAAAATCAACTTGTCTTCGCCGACACGTGATATTTCCTCACGTTCACCACAGCTTTCATTAACCGGGGTGAAATGACCGCAAACAGTGCGACACACAGCGAAATTAAATGTACACAAACTCTAGAGCCGCTAACCCCCTGTTTACCCGCTCAGCAAATACTGTACCAAGTGTGCCACCGCTGAGGACAATTTTAAACCTCTATTATTCTCAACAATTTTGCAGGAAAGCTCCTCTCGGCTGTCAGAAGGCCTCCAAGCTACAGTGACGGTGTGAAACAGACCTTAAAATCCCAGCCCGGCACGGGGAGAAGGTTAGCAGGCTGTTTCCAAAGCCCCTCTGCCACAGCCATCGCCCTGTTTAACAAGGTGCCCCGTGAGTCAAGTAGTTCTACTCCTCTGGCAAAGCGCCGCGCAGGGAAGGTCCCCCCGCGAAACAGCCTTCGTCGCGGGCTGAAAAATCACCCCTCCTTTTGCTCTTACGCTGCTTAAGTTCTGCAGAGTTAAAGCGCTCTGCTGCCTGGCTCCTGTATCCTAATTAACAAACCCACCGCTGAATAAACACTTTGCTGGGAGAAGACGACAAGCCGAGAGGGGGGATGAGGAGGGGAGGGATCCTTAGCCTAGCAGCACGCCGCGCAAAATTCCGACTGGTTTAAGTCCCGTATCCGGTACTCCGGGTGAGGAGCATCTAAGCAATGAGCGGAAGTCTCTTCGAGCCGGCATGGTCCCAGCAAAAGAGGGTCATGTTACCCCTCCGTGCTTGTACGGTGCGGGAAGGTCTCCCCGGAGCGCGCGGGGGAGTAGAGCCTGTGACCGTGACGGGGGGTGAAATCCTGCCGTCTGCGAGCCCTTTGCTGCCCGGCGCCCGCGATTGCAGGGGGTGCGCAGGGCCCGTGGGCGGCCGGGACGGGACGGGACGGGACGGGACGGGGCGAGCGCCCGTCGCCGCCGGGAGCTGCCGGCCACAGCCCGCCGGACTCCGCCGCACGGAGCGGCTCCGCAGCTGCCGGTACGGAAACGATCTGCCTCCTCCTCCGAGGCCCTGCTCGACCTGTCCCTCTCAGAAAAAATACTTAGGATCCTTGCCGTCCTTCCTACAGCCCGCGCGTTCTGTAGTCGTTTCTACAGCATGCTGCTTCCACACG
>VZTE01005904.1:368752-387001 GCA_013397775.1 Eulacestoma nigropectus
CGGCAACGCTCCTGGAAAAAGGTCTTTTCCCTCCCCCGTAGCCACGGGGATGAGCTGCCGCCAAGCGTTTGCCTGCTTAACGCATCACAGGCGAGAGAGGATGCGGGCTGCAAAGGAGCAGTCTGCCTGGTTTTTGTTCCTTGCAATCGTAGAGGGAATAAAGCGTGTGTGTGTGTGTGAAAGGAGATAACGCCGATGTTTACTCGTGTTCCCGCGGTAATCTTAAAGGAGATTTGCTACGGAAGTCGATGACACTTCACGCGGAAAATACTAGCTGTGCTCGCCGCCGAGTGCCCGCCCGCCTGTGCCGCGCCGCCCGTAGTGGCACACCGCGGGGGCTCCCTTCCGGAGGGGCTCCCACCCTCAGGAGGGAGCAGAGGGCAGGAAGTTTCCTCCATCCCACAGCCTGGCCGGGCGCCCCCGCGGCGGCGCTCTGGTGCCCACGCAGACACCCGGAGACCTGGCCCGGGAGGTGTCACCGGGGGACGCGGCCCCGGAGACGCCGACCCTGCTCTGGCCCAGCGGAGCACCCCTTCCCCGCGGAGAAGTAACGGGTCTGCGCCCCTACTCCTCGCGCCCCGCCGAGATTTCCCGGCCAGGACCCGCAACTTCCCCTCCCCGGCCCCGGCCCGGCCCCGGGAGGACGGGGCAGGGCTGGCTGCGGGGTGCAAGTTGTTGCCGTGAGTTTGTTCGTCCTCCGCCAGGCTGATGCCCTCCTCCCCGCTGAGGTCCCCCATGCCCGGCCCGTGAGAGGGGCCGGGGGCACTCACCAGGTAGAGAGTGGGCTGCAGCAGAAGGACCGCGTACCAGTACACAGCCTGCATCCTCGCCGGTCAAACTTCCCCTGCGCTGCTTTCGCTGCCTCTTTGTTCCTTCCAGAACATAGATCCACCTGACATCCACTTTACAGAACAAGCAGAGCTCTCACCAGCCTAGACAAAAATGAAATTATAGATCCCATGACCACAAGACAAGGTTAGGCTTAGCAAGGGGGGAAGAGAGGTGTGTAAGGAAGGGGCAGGCGGGAAAGAAGGAGGAGATGAGGTGTGTGAATGTGGGTGGGGGAAACAAAAAACGATTAAAATCGAGTTAATCCAGCGGCAGTGCAAAGTGATCGCAAGGTCCGAGCTGGCGGCACACCGCCTATAGGCAGCGCTCCCCGGCGCTCAGTCCTTTTACTGGGCGGGAGAGCCCCGTGGTGTGGGCTGGGACGGCCCGGGGATGCCACTGCCAGCCCTGCCTGTCTGTGTGCCCTCGGTGGGAATCGGGCGGCAGCCTCCCGCCAGTTGGCCGCGGAGCCCCGGCAGCGAGCGGGGGAGCGGAGTGGTGCCGGAGCGGGGAGAAGGCGACAGCAGACGCTGGGATCGGGGCTCCGGGTGCTTCTGGGCGCTTAAAGCCGAGGCAGAGAGCTTTGCCTTCGGGACGCCCGAGCAGTCTCTGCTTACCCCTGCAAGCGCCCACCTCCCCCTGCCGCTCCTAAAAGCGCGCCGTGCCTTGCCCCGGGCCGGGACCGCGCCCCGGGGCGCCCCGACGAGAGAAGACCCTCATCTCTGGCCCCAGCCCTTCTCCGCCCCCGCGGCCCGCGGACAGCCCCGCCGGCGCGGGGGGGCCGCGGTGGGGATACGTACGGCGTGGGGAATCCGACGGCGGACGGGGCTCCGCGGGACGCTCCATGAGCGAGCCTAGAGGGGCTGAGTGCCGCGGTGTAGCCCACCGCCCCCGTGCATCTCCTCGCCGCGCTCCGCGCCGAGATGTCCCGCGGCCTCTGTGCATCCAGCGCAGGCACTGTCAGGGCGGCAGGGCGGCTGGCAGGCTCTCTCCCCCTCGCCTCCCCTTCTCCGCACACGGCCGCGCTCTGGATCCGCCGAGCAGGACACTTACGGGAGGAGGGAGCTGCCCGGGCTGCCCGCTCGCCTGCGGCGGGGGGCGCGGGCAGGAGCGGCGGCACCGGCGCTCCGGGGCGTCCAGGGCGATTTGTCTCTATTAAAAATGACTTATTGGCGAGGGAGCGGCGAGTCCCTGCTATTTAACTTCAGATAAAATCTATCTGCAAAGACCTTGGCCGATCATCTTAAAATAAAGAGCTGGAGCCGAGCACTGTCCGAGCCTCACTGCTTGGGGAGAGAGAAAGAGCAGTGGAGGGGGAGGAGGGGGGGCTTGCTTGGCGAGGGGGGAAGGGAGGAGAGAGAAAGGGGAGTTTAGCGGCGTCCCATCCTCTCCGCTGAACGGGGTGATGAATTAGAGCCCTCCCTGGGCGGCGCGAGCTGCCTTGCGCTGCCTGCCCTGCCCGCCCTGCCCGCGCTGCTGCCTGCCGTGTGTCCTGCCCTGTCCGTGCTGCCTGTCCTATCCGCCCTGCTGCCTGCCCTCCCTGCTGCCTGCCTCTGCCCGGGAGCGGGCGCTGCCCTCCCTGCCCTCCCTGCTGCCCACGCTGCTGCCTACGCTGCTGCCTGGGCACAGCCCTTTCCCTCTCTGCCTGCCCGCGGGAGTCGGCTGTCTGCCTGGAAAGAGCATGGGAGAGCACCTTCTTTCGCTTTCTTCCCTTTCATTTTAGTTTTTCCACCTCCCTCGCGGTGTCCCGTGCACCGACAGTGCTGCTCCGCCTGGGAAGGCAGCCGACGCCCGCCAGTCAGGCATGGAGGTGGCAGGGTCGCGGAGCCCAGCTGGGTGACGGCTGCGGGAGCCAGGCTCCAGGATGGAAGGCTTGCTTCTCCCTCGCTAGCAGGAACCTGTAGCTGGACAGCCCCTCGGAGTGAAGCTGGAAATCTCACCCCTGTCGGGTGCTGTGGCTTATCCTGCCAGCTGCCATACAAATGGAAAGGTCTCACTGACCTTTTTTCCTTCTTCTTTACAAAGAGTTCTATGGATTTTTTCATACACTCTTCCACCCTCCAAACGGTATCATTACTAGTGTGACATTGGTACAGGGTGAAGGGGAGGATACCAACAGCACAGAGCAGCCTTACCAGATGCCCAAACTCATCTGCCCAAACCAGATGCAAATCTCCTATTTATCACTTCCAAAAGCCAAAGCAGGAAGCAAGCCAGTAAGCTGTACAGAGAGGGAAATGAGAAAGAAAAGGAAGACTTCAGTTGTCCTGTCAAATCCTTGCTTCTCTCAGAACATGTAGGGGTAACTAATATCTGCGATCTGAGGCTTCAGTATCAAGCTGTAAAACACTGTTTTAATTTGGGGGTCTGAGTTTGGAACACTGTAATAAGAGGGGAGCAGGGAAAGGATGGGGAAGGTAATGAGTATTCTTTAAAAGAGCTGCACCAGAGCCCTCCCCCACAGCCATTTCTGCTCCAAACACCTGGAAGATGGACACCTCCATGTGCTTCCAGCACCATCACTCTGCTAGACATGCAGAATGCTCATGTCACAGCTTTGAACAGAAGTGTGCAGCCTGCTAGGAATCATACTGTCATCCTACCCCTCCAGACAGCCTCTGCATTACAGTGCAGGCTAAAGCTGCCTAGGGACTTCTTGTTTCAAAAAAGGATAACAAAAAAACAGCAGCTGACTTTTCCCTTGCAACTCCTTCCTTCCTTCTTTCCTGTCTCTCCCACTCTCACTTCTCCATAAGTCTGGGGTTAGAACCACGCCTAGTAAACAGTCTAGAGAGAGATGTGAGAGAGAGAGATTACTACATAGATGTAGCTGTCTTTGCATAGAACAAAACATAAACTGTGTGGAGCATACTGCTGATCATTGCAATAAGCTGCTGTTTAGACCCAGCACAGTTACTCTTATCTTAGATATGAAATTGCCAGGTTAGTGTGGAGCAGAAAAAGCAAAGGCAAAGTCTGCCAGTTTTCAGTAGGTCGTGTTTCTGGAGAGGACATAATATCTTCAAGAAGGAGCAATTCAACTCTACGTACAACTTGATTCAGTTTACCCAAGCTCTGATCACTGCTTCCATATTAGAGTGACAAGGAAGTAGTCATTGGAGAATAATTATTCCTTCAGCTGGTCAAACAGAAGAAAATCATACCAGTCTTTCTCATCCAGATCCTTATACCTTCTCTAGGGGAGCACTGTGGAGGAGCTCCTGGCTCCACTGGAATCACAAGCATGGCTCCTCTTTACTTCATCCCATTGAAATCTCTTCACCCTGTAAATTCAGCAATGTCTCCTATGAAAGGCCTGATCTGTGGGGAATCTATTTGAATTTTTAGGCAGGCTCTCAAGGTAAAGTTCTTAAGGATGGATGAATCTGTTTCCGGAAGGTTCAGACTGATCCAAGGTCTCATTGGCTTAACTGAGGTCTTCTTTCTTTGCCCTTCATCTGACGTCCTTAGCCACAGGCCACGGGGACAAACTTCCTAACATCAGTGGAACTGAGATTTCCTTCAGAAATGGTGCTTGATGTTCCTTCTCTTCACTGCCACTCCAGAAGAAATGAGTAAGGAGTATATAGGAGTCCGGATTAAGCTTTTTTATTATTAAAGAAAAAAAAAACAGACTCCAAAGTATTCCAGCTGTGAACATGTGATACTTTTTCAAAGGGAATAAAGTGATAAAATGCATATGAAAATCTGACATTTAAGATTTTTGGATACAGTCATTTGGCTTTCATCTGATTCTGTAATATTGGTGCAGCAGCTTAAGTGGAATATTAGATTTTTTTTAAGTGAATAAGTGAATTTTAATTTCAACTATTTGGATGCTGTTTGCAATGTTAACAATAAGGTCCTCTTCAAAGCAGTATCAGCTAGTGAGGTTTTAAAGAATCACAAATTCTGGGCTTAGTAATGGACTTTGAAAAAGACCAATTAGACTTTACAATGCAACTGGACTATTTTTAAAGCTTGGAAATACATTCGAACCTTTAGATATCTTCCCTGCTTCTGCGAAGATAGCGTCCTAGCTTGCAGAACTGAAAGGGTCACAAGCAGAAAAATCAAAGACAATGGTAAGTGATTAATAACTGCTGCAGGTTTCAATGGAAGATGGGCACATGGTTTAATTGCTTGAGGCACTAGAAGAAAATACACTGCTGTAATGATAAATATCAAATGATTGTGCTAAACTTACTGCACAATGTAGCTAACCTATCCAAACATGGACAGTTATTTATGAAATAGTAAATAGAACTGAATCCCTTTGAATCCTATTCATAGAGGCCATGTTTATTATTTTGGAAATAAACTGGAAAAAAAAGAAAGCAAAGCAAAGAAGGGAAAGGTGGGCCAGAGAACAATGAAATCTATTTAAAATGTGAAGAGGTGAAGGAATAAGAAGAGAAAGTCTGATGAATCAGTGTTTGTCAATATGAAGAATATTTCAATAAGATTATTTACATGAGTGATATGAAGTGTCTGGCCTGTAAACTGTATAGTACATATATAGTGCATGTGCAAATCCAGTATCTTATCTATATGCAACTTGAAGTACTATTGAATTCAGCTGGAGTTGCATATGTACTACAATGACAGATTATGGCCTCCAAAGCTTTTCTATATTTGTACTATACAGTGTGGGCCAGATGCCTCATATCACTCATGTAAACAATCTTATTGAAATGTTCTTCATATTGCCAACCATTAACTCATCAGACCTTCTCTTCTTATCCCTTCCCCTCTTCACATTTTAAATAGATTTCTTTTGTTTCAAGGAAATCTTCATGTTTGAACAGAGTATTTTTATGGTTGGTATAAATACTACAAACAGAGTCCCTTGTCACATTTTATTTCCATTTTTTCAAGGTCAGAATATGATTGTATGTACCATTCCTATTTCTAAATATAAAAATATCTCTGTGAGACTTCTTTTTTATTACATTGATTTCTGCCTACTTACAGTCAAAGGCATACCACAAAGTGGTATTTCTCTGTATCTCATATGGAAAAATACAGGAATACTCCAACCACTTCAAGAGAAGTACCTTGTCTTCATGGTGTTCTTAACTATTTCTCCTGATGCTATGTCATGAGGATTCACACCACGCTGGAGTGAGATGTGACGTTCAGCATCAAAGAAGGCTAAAAGGTAATGTACAAACAGCTGTGTCTGGACCACTCAGCGCTTCTGTGATATAAACATGAGCAAGCCTACAGGCTTTGCAGGACTTATTCCAGGTGGCACTCAGTGTGCACATATATACTCAGGACTTTACCAAAAAAATACTTGAGATGAGGTAAGACATAAATTATAACCTATATGAATAAAACTTACAGCCAAGTTTATTTACAGGATTTTCTCATTAATAATGCCCTTAAATTCAAGGAAGGGGGGGGGAATCACTAATATAATAAGTAAGAAATCTTTCTAACTTTCATTGCATAGGGAGCTTCTTTTCTAGCATAATATTTATAATAGAGATTTTTATCTGCATGCCACTTTTATTTCATCCATTAGATCTAGAAAAATTTCTACCATGGCAATACAGGAAATAGAAGAGTTTTAATAATAGCTATAAGGGGAGAAAAAGAACTCAAAGCAAGAAAAGAGTCTGTACTAAGTCTGTATATTGTCCAGAAAATACCACAACTTGGGTGAGTTTCCTGAAGACATAATTAGATTTCAAAAATAGTGTAGGACTAAGTGAATTGCTTAATTAAAACCCAATTATTAGAATATTTCACGGTGGCCACTCTAGGGATTATTAGCTGACAGCAACACTTGTTGGAATAATAAAACTTGATAACAAAAGTTTTATTAAAATTTCTGTGTCTGTGAGTATGGGTTTTAATTGCAAAATAACACAATGTATATCATGTCTGCTGGGAAGGCTTTATACAAGACAGCTAAAACATGACAGTTAAATTGTCTTGAAGTAGAAACTGATGTGGGGGAGAGTCTGCAAAGGCAGTTTTCTTTCTTTCAGTGTGATGGCAAGGAAGAGAGCAGGGAAGTCCCTGAAGGCTTCTTGGGCTGCCTGCTGAGCCAAAGGAAGGAGGGATGCTTGCAGCCCAGGGCACTGTCGAAGCAGCTGCCCTTGGCTCCTGGGAGCCGTTTGCTTTTCAAGGCTTAAGTCAGAGAGCTGCATAAACCTTGAGCATTCAAGGGCAGAAGGACACTCCACAGAGAATGAGGAAGAATGGCAAAACTTCACCCAAAAAGCCTGCCAGGGTAGGACATACTGGCTCTACATCGTATGTGCCAAAGAGACACTGTAGAGCTACACCTCGTGAAGCAGCAATCAACTATTCTCCATTCACTGTATTATAAGTAGGAATAAATTCTCTGATGTAGTGTTAAGGTCACAGAAGGCAGATCTCCTTAGTATCTTTCCCTCTGCCTCTTTTTTTCTCCTTCATCCTGTATTGACTGCATACACCCAACAGCAGTGCTGTCCTGAAGCCAGAATTTGCTTGTCACTCTATGGAGTGGCTGCAGCAGCAGCCAGGCAGGGCAGGACATCAGGCTGCATGCCCAGTCAGGCTCTTGATGTTGGAGCCATCACACTGAAGGCTCTGGGGGCAGCTCCTTCCACCCACCCTTCCACCCCTTGGGGTTTGTGGCAAGCACACTGGTGCCAGGTTGACAGGCAGCGGGCGCTGGGTCTGCCACTCCACACTCACCTGCTCATGGGGAGCCAGGCTGGGGCTCCTGCTTTTACACGCTGCAGTAAAGAGCTCTGTTGACCTCAGGAAGGGAAGTATAGGTGGTAAATGCCTGGAATTGCTGTGTCCAAAAGGAACCTTATTCTCTTTTAAGAAAGCAGCTGATAAAAGGATAAATTATCTCGGATAGAAGAGCCTGAGGTCAGACACTGGACCCCTCGTGTCAAATATAGCTGCCACTGGCTGTAGCTAGGAAGAAACCAGTTTCTGAGTGAACGTTCAGTGTGTTTTGTGGAGCTCTGCACCCTTTCACATTGCTTTTGCTTCATGGTGGGTTTGTAAATTACCAACCACACTGATTTTGCCTCGAGCTCAGTGAGTAGCAGAATTGAGGGGGATTTTTTAGCCTTCATACCAAATAACTTAATATTGTTTTACCTAGAAGGCAAAATGAGCTACCAGGAAACTTTTCAGAAAAACTCCGCCTTTCATGTTTTAGACCTGTAAGTTTGGACGACCAGTCTGTTCATCATCAGATAAATCAAAGTACTCAGACTTCCTTTGAACAAGGTGGAGTTGAGCTTTTGTGAGAAGTCTTCTTTGGATACATCTTGCAGAAATAAGAACTTTTAAAGACAAATTTTTTCTAAGTCCCTGATCAATTAAATTATTTCATGTGGTCAGGTCTTAAGACCAGCAAGGATTATTTTTTAAACCATTCAAGGCTGTTTACACTTCATGATCAAGATTTTACATTGCAGCTACAGTAATTAGGACTAAAAAGGCACCAACGTGTTTTATTTTCTTTGTTAGCTAGAGGGCATTCTCTTAGGCATAGGTATAAAAGACAGTCTTCAGTTAGACAATAGCCCGCTCAAATGAACGACATCTTGTTACTTTACTCAACTACGAACCAGCTTCGATATTTTCAGTATTTAGAGGATCAGAAGGAAATGTGGCAATATGGGAAGGAGCTATATACTTTGTAAAGCCATGCACAAATTTCACCTGTACACATTTCACGGGTGTCACATTTCACAGGTGTCACATTTCACCTGTAATAGTAATACCGTAATTAATTGGTTTTGTTTACCCAAGCCTACACCTGGTACTAAAACCAAGTGAGGTATTTTGGACCAGAATATTGTGAAATCTATTAGAAGTGGACAAACCTTGGAAGAACTTTCACCTTTGAGCAAAACCTGAAATAGATTTTCAACTTTATAAGGGAAGAGAAAGCTTCAGACAACATATCAAAATTACAGAGGAAATTTAATTCCCACTTTTGCATTGCAGTCGCTGCTGAGGTATGAGCACTTCGCTAGAAAAACAGAGACAGCTGTTAGGATCGCCAGTATTAAAGAATATATGTTGAAAAACAAAGGGATGTTGATTTGTCGAGTTAGTTTGTTGTGCCTTTGCAATAGCTACACTACACACAGACACATTTCCCTTCCCTCTTGAGAAAACCTCACTAAAAATTTTTAGTGAATCCAGAAATCAGAAGAAAGAAAAATAACCAATTCCCATGGTTTACATGATTTAATACAAAAATTCGTGCTTCTCGGTCGGAGACTGCAGGGTGCTGGATTTTAACAATCTTCCAGTGCCACCTTGTGGCGCATTATAATACCGCAAAAGGCATCCAACATTACCCTCGCTAAGCAAAAGCAGCCAAGTTATCCCTGCAGCAGTCCATAAGCACAACAAATGGAGAGATGGAAGAGAGTTTTCATCTTATATATTAAACTAACTTCTGCCCCTGCCACAAGAAAATGTCAACTTTTTCTGGTAGAGAATAGCACCCATCACACCTAATGATTTTTGGGTTTTACTCTAAGGGTGTCCCCCAAAGCAATGTGCAGGAAGGCATTGCAACAGGCCATGGCAAAGCACATAGGCATTGCTCTATGTTACACCATATAATTTAGCACCAAGGATATATATTTTTTTTGTTGAAACCACCATTCTTCTTTTATAATGTGATGGAATGCATGAACGTAGGCAAACATCACCATGCGTGGGCATCTATTCCAGTCTTGACTACTCTCCCTGTGAAGATTGCTTCCCTAAGCCCACCAGGATTTGCCTTGCTGCAGTCTGACTCTGTGTTATCACATCACACTCACAGCAATAGGATCACGGGTCCTGAGCAGAGCCCTTCCACGTTGCTATGGGGACTCCTTGCACACACACAGAGTACCTTGGTGATAAGTGCTTTACACCAACAGGTAAGTGAACTTCTTAAAGCTGGAAGTTAAGAGATATACATCACCCGAAATAAAACTGGTAGATTTCATTGACACATATCCCAGAGCATAATAGTTTTAAACAGGGAAGGCATATCTTTGAAAAGGAAAAGGGTACAAAGCACAAGGATGTCAGCAGCAGTGGCAGTGACACTGGAAAGAGCTGCATACTCAGACTGGTCCTGTGAGCTGTGATTTGGGGGTGGACAGTCCAGTTCTCCAGGCTGGTTAATCTCACATCCTACTGTGAAACTGCCCATGCCAGCTGTACAAGGCTTGCAGTGACAGCAAGGACATCTGGAGGATATAAAAAAATTAAACCAAGGGAAACCAAATGGCTCAATTTCCATGAGCGTGAAAATCCAAGAAACCCACAAATGACACATGACTTAAAATAATCTGCAGGATGCTAAGGCAGAAGGTACTAATAAGATCAAAATCAGTCCTGGATAATTATGTCTCAGATGATCATGCAGTGCCAGGCATCATACAGCAGGTCTTAAAATGGGATTCCTGTTTTGGAGAGTCAACCAATTACCCTACTGACAGATCCATCTTTTACTTTTCATCCTATACTTCTCCCAGATCTGTGCTGACAAATCTTTTGTTTCTTGTCATCTGTCGATAGTATATATTATGTTATTTTCAAAGGTGCTGAGCTTATGTAGTGTACCACTCATAAGGTAATAGGATCATAAAATATAATTGTAAGAAGCACATTTTCAGAAGATTCATCTTCCTCTTGAGGACGTAAGGTGTGTCCATGGTTTTATTTCTACACATAGATTTAAGGAGACTATCAGAAGCTGACAGAAGCCTGATTTAAAGAGCAATGGTGTTTAAATCTAGCAAGGTGGCCATGATCACTCCAGCTCCCCAGGTAAATTGAAGCTTGCAGATCTCATTTTTGTCTTTACAGTGGAGGACAGTTTTAAGATGAAGGACAATACTCTTCTAAGACAAGCACATGCTAAGTACATAGGCTTCTATGTACACATCAGAACATGGATGTACTATGTTTTTCAAGTTCAGATTGTTTGCAGATTTCGATATATAGTATAAAATACATATTCTGCAATAAGAACAGACTTTTCGGTATAAAAACTGCTTTTCTGAGCTGACAAGTTTCAAACAGTGCAGTAAAATAAATTCAGTAAATTTCGATTCTACAGATCAGCTAGTCTTAAGGGGGAATTACATTTAAATTTGAGGCAGGTTGGGAATTGGGTAATTCAATTAGGTTTTAAGTTCAACTAATTTAAAACTTTGCCAGCATCGTACAGTGTACTTAGAAAAAACAGACATACAGTTTTAGAATTTGTTCAATTTAAGCACCACTGATTAAAATTAAGCAAATCCTTGAGCATGGTAGTTCAAATTCCCAGTTTGAATCAAATCCACAGCTTTAACAATATTTAACTGGATTTAGTTTAAAGCTGGTCTGAAAGAGCAATAAATAGGTTGCTGTTTGGTTTCCATTTGAGTGCTGGGCACTGCAATGGTAGATTAATTACCCTTAATTAACTATCTCCTTTGTAGAAGCTTGGAGCAAACTATCTAATGAAACAAGGAGTGCGGAAGCTACTTGATTCACTTAATGCACAGGTATCATCTGTACAATTATCTGCCCTCTGAGCAGATGGGGTGTGCTCACAGCAACCGAGCTCCTGGCCCTGGCAAATGTGACAAACAACAAGATCCTGGGGAGACAGGAGAGCACCACCAATACACGTGGAGACAGCACAGTCCCAGCTGTGGGCTACAGCACCTGTGCTACTGAAAAGTCCTACATCAGGGCACCACTCAGCTGAAAAGGAGCAAATTTCTCCAGTACATGGGTTCCCTTAACCCTAGGATGTCCACGTATTCTTTTTCACCAAGGATATCGCTCAGTGGACAAGGAATCTAGTTTTCATTGTAAAAGAGTTGCACTACAGAAAGATTCCATTGTCAAGTGCACAGATAATCCAGTTTCCAAAGCCATGGAAACCTGGCCAGTGTTTTGTATGCCACATGTAATAGCATTGGCCCTCTGAAGGCTTCTAGATAGTTTCTTATACAACATCAAAGAGGATGTGGTAGCTCTGGACCATGACAGTATCAATAGCAAAGGGAGAAAATGTAATGTTTTTGGCTAGGAAATGTACTCTGAAACTGCCATAGAGACAGAGAAAAGATATATTTGAAAAGCGAGGTTAAGAAAGCAGAAAAGGCAGAAAGGTTAATTTTTGGAACTCTTTGGAATAGCTGAAATCTATGTAAGAAGGAAGGAAAAACCAAATTAGAACCAATTCATTGATTAATTGAAACAGTTATAGAGAAGTTTTAAATTTAAAAAAAATAAATAAATAAAAGTCGAGAAAAGTCAATACCTGTAAAGAAAGCACATACTCTTTCCACCTCTGTAGTGTTACACCTCTCTTGCTATCCAAACAAATGGCATTCCTCTTCACCAAGTCCACAGCTCTGTCAAGGCTCCAGAGCTTATCACTGCATGCAGTATCTGACTTCCATGCTGTCTGAAGGGAGGCTATCTCCCCTCTGTCCCTCAGAGGACTCATAAATTCTTATTAAGAAAGGACTATATGCATGACAGCCCCTGGCAGCAGAGCTGCCTCACCTCCATGATGACAATCCAAGGTGATTCAAACACCCAGAGCACCTGTCCTTTTACAGGCAGTAGATACCCCCGTTCATGACATGAGACCCAGCTCCAGAACTGACAGCTGAGAACAAACAGTGCCTGGTTTCCTGAGAAAGTAACCTGAGATGGGCTGGACACTGGAGCATTCAAAGCTTTGGGATGCTCTTGACAAACATAGCCTGAAAGCACCATGACCTCGAGGACTAACTGAGAGAGTCTGTTCTTTGTTCACAGCCGTAGCTAGGGAAATTAAAAACAAGGATTCCTTCTTAGCAAGGAGTCGCAAGGATTCACAAGGAATAAATGCTTGGCATTAGATAACAACTTCCCCCTCCTTGGACTAAACACTCCAGAGAAAGGCTTCTGCTTCTAAATCTCCATTTACTTCAGACATTCCCTCCTGCTGCAAGATACTGGTGGATAAATCAAGCAGGACCATTTCATCACAGTGGCCAGATGGGATCATATAACATGTGTGACAAAGCAGGTCAGTGAGCTATTAACAGTCTGAAGTGTAGATGGTACGCAGTCTGTGATGTTTCTCCTCGGCTGGACGGTTGGGACGGATGGAGACGAGAGATCTCTGAAGTCAGGTCTTAGAGCATGAGGTTTATTGCTCAGGGCTTGGGTATAGTGGGCCTGCTTAAAGCAGCCAGCCGCTGCTAGAAGCAGGCCAGAATGTGTGAAGCAAAGGAGAGAGAGGGTAGAGAGCTAAGAGTGCTAAGAGAGCATGTGTAAGAGAGAGAGGTACAAGAGCGTAAAGAGAGAGCTACAAGAGAGTATGTAAGAGATGTAAGAGAGCTAAGAGAGTAAAGAGGGCGAGCTTCTCGTTTACAATACAATAAATTGTCTTCTGTGTTGAATATTCTAATTTTCATCAACCAACCTAGTACAAGATACAAATCCTATAGCATTTACATACAGCCTATAAGAATCATTGCATTACCATACTGCGTTATATTTTAAACCCCAAAAACTACTCTTTGGACCCCTTCTGCCAAGCTAGCAGGGTCTGCTTTAACCCTTGGACCCTTGTGCTAGCAGAAGGTATTGTTCAATCAAAGGGGATTACCTTCAGTCGGCCATACCATTGTTTTCCAGTTGTTCAGTGACTAAGGCCTGGTATCTCAAAGTATGCTTTCATTTCAATGTCACTTATAGTTTCCATATTCTCAGCATCTTTTGCCAGGCAATCATACCTATAAGGCTTTCCTGTTTCATCTTTCCCAACACTAAAGAAACCTTCCTAGAGGTTCAAGAGTCCCAGGAACTGCTGTTGTGCAGAAGGGTGTCAGAGGTACCTGCTGTGTCCTCTTCTCAGGACTGCCTTAGAAAACACTGTAGACGTTGCCCACTTATGATTGTGTGACATAACAGCTTGGAGAGCCCCACCAGAAAAAGCCATTATTGACTCAGGTCCAAGCAGTAGCCTACTTCAAACTGGCTGCAAAAGGGATGTAATATAGCCTTATATTACAGACACAGTGACTATGGCCATAGGAGCAAAGGAGTTGAAAGAATTGATGTGAAAGGTATTTGACTTCAAAAAAGAGAAGTCCCTAAAAAAGAGAAAGCTAGGAAAGAGGCAAAAGGGCAAAAATTTTTGCATGGTGTGGAAATTGTTTTAAGATGTCCTGTTAGTGGTTGGTTCTAAGAAAGCCAGTAATTACTATCACAAAACTTTAAAAGGAAAAAAATCACAAGTCAGTTAGAGTGAACAACAGGGTGAAGAAAGATTTTAAAAGTAAAAAAAAAAAAAAAGAAAAGAAGTTTCATCCAAGTGAGGAAAAGAGATCATAAAAACTGGAAAGTTTACAGAAAACCACAAGGAAGCCCAAAATATTTTTTAGGAGCAATTTGCTGAAGGCATAAAAATGTTTCATAAAAAAAACTCTTTTTAAACACCTCGGAAGTAGGAAGGCTGCCAGCTAGTTAGTCAGGCGGATATATGATCAAGATGTAAAAGGAATGCTCATGGAAGATAAGGTTGAAAATGTTTAATGAATTTTTCCAGTACTGTTCATGGTGGAGGATCTGTGGGAGGCTCAGGCAACAGAGCACTTTATATGGGATAAGAATATTATGATCTGTCTCAAACTGAAATGTTAGAAGAAAACAGTACAGAAAAAAATTACAAAATAAGTTGCAACAGATCAGGGTCCAGAACTAAAAAATGTTCACCCAGGACACCTAAAGGAATTCATGTATGAAATTGCTGAAGAGCCAACTCCATTTCATATCTTAAAATATACACCGGTATTGGTACCAGAGATGTTAACTTTGATGCCAATTTTTTTAAATAGTTGTTGACAAGAATCTAGTAAATCTGTTTTCCATCTTGGGTAAATTTGTAGAAACTACACTAAAGAACAGAATATATAGACTCAGAAATAAACATGGTATGTTGGAGAAGGGTCAGTATGACTTTCATGGTGAAAAGTTATGCTTCACAAATCTACTACATTTCTTTGAAGAGTCAATTAATATGTAAACAAGGATATTGCAGTGCAGTAGAAATATGAGTATTTCGTTAAAAGTTTGGTTAAATTCACTCCAGAAGGGTTTTAAAAACTCTCTGCTTGCCTGGAGGAAGGTGGAGGTCTTGTTATGAATTAAAATTATTCACAATCGAGAGACTGAGCCAGGGGGCTCATAGGGATCCACGTAGGCATTTTTGGTGCTCAACAGATTTTCAAACTGTCTGGAAGGAACATTATACTGATGTGCCAAGACTGGCACATCACGATGATACCAAATTATTCAGGACTGGAAAAAAATTAAGATGGCAGTGAAAAGTTGCAAAGGGACCTCATTTACGAGTGGCTTGCATGTAGAGTGGCAACAAAACGTAAAGTGAAGTTCAGTGTCTGTAAATTAAAAGGTAGAACCTTTAAACATGTGCTCTAAACAAATTTTTTCCACTCAGGAAAGAGATGTGTTGAAAGTTCAGAGTTCAGCTTAACAGTCTGTGGGAATCATGGAGACAAACAGATGTTAAGTATTTAATACCAAAAAAAAAAAATAGAAAAAAAAAAAAAAGAGAAAANAATGAAGAAAAAAAGATGTAAAATATTTAAAACAAAAAAAAAAAAAATAGAAAAAAAAAAAAAAAGAGTAAAGAAGTCAGAAAACAGGAGTACAAGAAGTACATTGCTCACAAATGGTTACTTCATCCCCATCATTGACTGTGCACAGGTCTACTCCTCTATCAGCAAATGGCTTTAATAGAAGTAGAAAAGCTGCAGAGAAAGATAAGATCACCACTGTGTTACAGCTTCCACATAAGGAAAGCCTCTACAAACCACATTCTCTGCTAGAAAAACCCATGGCAAAGGAATAAAATGATGTGAAGAGGGAAAAAAAATCCCCTTCAAATGCATCAACTTGTCTGTTCTTATATTCCAAAAAATACAGTTGCCTAAGAGCCACTTTTAAAAAGTCCTATGCTACTTTTTCCTTTCTCTGTTGCAATTTTTGTTTAGGTGCATCTGAGTGGCTAGGGCAAGAGAGATGCCAATTTTTGTAAAAGGAAATGGAAGGGCTGTTATTCAACTCTGCTATAAGATCACTAAATCTTAAAGCTTGTCTCATAGTGGAGGAGCAGTGAAGCAGGAAATTGCTAATGCAAAGTGTCTAAGAGAAGATCCACTACAGCAGGATTCAAGCTTCGCCCCAAAAGCCACTCTTGCAAAGAAAACAAGAAGAAATATGTGAGCAGAGGAGAGCACTTTGAAAATTAAACAGCATTCCAAAACAGAAAAAAAAAAAACAACCCAAATTAATCATTTTACTACTACATTCAAAGTTTAATTGTGTTAATAATTTGTGTGCAATATTTAGTGTTCAATAATGCACACAGCTGAAAAACAAGTCAGATCCACAGAACTAAAACTGTATCAGTCCATTTCATGGAGAGCTGGAAAAGTTATATGGTTTATTTTAAAGTTAGTGATAATTTATCTGAGGTGAGAGTCTGATAGTAGTACTTTGGTTTTAATGATTTCTAGCTAAAAGTAGCTTGCTGCCCCTGTGGTGTTTTTTGTGACCTTGCATGCAATACTGGCGGGCACTTCTGGAGTGTTTTTGCAGACTCCCTCAGGACATGTAATGCTCCAGTGCAACTCTGTGTGAAGAGGTAAGTTTTTAAGATCCTTTGTAATCTATGGCCTTTGGGCAACTACTTTAAGTCTGCCCACTTAAGCAGTAACATGCATCAATGGTACTATTAGCACTATTTATGTTAGGCACACATTTAAATGTTTTCAGAGTTATAGCTTGTGTACCTGCAGGTATGTGAGCAGCTGTGTCTGGCAGGTATTGTCATGTACAAGTATGTAAGATGACTGGCAATTGAAAATGTGTGTTTGCAGAAGTCTTCATTACAAAAAGTCTATGTGCAGATAAATTACATCTTCTTTTCCTAAGGCACTGTAAAACATAAGATTCCAAATCAAAATTGATCTCACACTGTTTTCTCCAGCCTGCTGATATAGTTTCTGTGGTGAATGTTTTCATCTCTTCATGACACTGTACAGACCATTCTGTAAGCCCAAATGGGAATCTTACACATCTCAGATTGTTTCTGGTGTCTTCTCACCAAAGGAGGCTGGGCATCCTTCTAGAACCCTGCTGACTGGAGAAATGTGCTATGAACAAAAGCCTATCTACATTTTGGATTAAATATAGTATCATTTGGGGTTTTCACGTTTTTTAAATTTATTTACCTATTTGTGGAAAACATGAAATCCTCTGCAGAAATAATTTGCTAAAAAGCATAGCCTTCAGAATGTAGCTGTATGCACAACAGTTTTCAGTGTATTTATATCTGCTACGACAGTACTGTAACGGACCTTAAATACACACCCATACAATGCACAGTGCTTCATCCTACTGTGTGATGTGTTCATATGTTTTGACATTTACCAAGCAAAGAGATCAAAAAATATTAAACAATTCATTCTCACAACAATAACTGAAGTAGAGAAGTTTGTCTATGCAAGGGAATTTCAAGTTGGAAAATTTAAGTGCTTAAATATACTCTAATCTCAATAGAAAAACAAACTGTGGTTTATTCAACATAAAGATATACCTGGCTCTAGCTTTAAGGTTAAACTGTGGTTTGTACTTGTTGAAAACAACTAACCTGGTGCACCATTATGCCAACAGATGCTGCTATGGGTGAAACTTCCAATTTGTTGAGCTTGTGATACAACGCAAAAGGCTTCATATTGTTTACATGCCTCTGAGCAGATACCAGGAGCATTTACTCACAGAAGGACTGTGCAGTTGATCTCTCACTCTTAAGCAGTGTTAGCAGTACAGAGGGTCAAACATACCAAACAGATGTAGTTTGGGCAGTATTTTCACAGTTATCATTTCTGATAGGGATTCAACACGTTAAGTGCAACCATCAGCACACTTGGATAGCTGTCTAAGTTTCACTGTCAAGGGACCAAGGCAGGAAACTCCAGAGGGCAATTCATCTTGCATAACTCAAACGTGAAGCCTTAGAGCACTTTGACATTTGATTCATCATTTTGACACCAATTAGGCATCTGCTTTAGTCAGAGTATATCGTGTTTTAAAGGGGCCATGTTTCTTCATTGGCTGAAGAAGCAGGGACAAAATAGATGAGATCCTGACTTTCAGACAACTAAAGCTAGAGAGAATGAAACCCGCTTCCTGTGTCTTCTAACTTGCTGGAATCATTAATTGTGGATTTTACAGTATGTAGGCAACCCCTTGCCTGACTGCTTACAGCCACATCATCCAGACACTAAAATCCTAACTTTAAAGTCCAAATTACTTAATGGTCAAAATCAGAATCTGTCTCATCAAAAAAAAAAAAAA
>VZTE01005904.1:387042-400317 GCA_013397775.1 Eulacestoma nigropectus
AAAAGCCTGATACGAATTTGAAATTACTTCAAAGGTAACACTACACAGGCTTTTATTTTTCTCCAATATGAATGCTAAGCAGTCATCAATTAAGGAATAACGTAAAGCTCTTTCTCAGACACAAGCATCTATGTTATATCACCACATATAGATACAGAACTAGCCAGGAATATTGACTGTCAGGGACAAGCAGCTATTTTCAAACACAGCCAAGGTGCTTTCAGCAGGGAAATTACTCACATGCTGCTTTATGCAAACAAACAGCTTTTTTATAAACTCCCTAGTTATCTATTCTGCTGGGAAGTCCACCTCAGCCACCCACTTAAAAATAAATGAATAATATAATGCACAAAGACTTCAGGGGCACCTTTGCCATCCTAATTACAGGCAAAACAATTTCCCATTCAGTGTTTAACACAACAGATTTAAATGGATGAATATCCTAGTTATTTACCTACTCTAGATGCCACCTTGGACTATGCCACAAACCAACACCTGGAATTCCCCAACTTTGGGATTTCTGTCTTGGGTCCTCTCTTAGACTGAGATGCCCTAATAGACATGAAAATAAATAGATGTCATGACAAGCAGTCTGAATATGGCAAAAATCAGTGTGGTGGAGCAGCAACTCAAATTTACGTAGCATTTGTCCTCTTCCAGAAGAGGAATGAATCAATAGATTAATAGATTAATATTCCCTATGTAGCTCTCCTGGCAATCTTTCTTCCAAGTCCACATCCTCACTTGAGGAAGAGGAGGGTCAGGCACTGATGTCTTCACTCTCATGAGTCATGACAGGACTCGAGGAAACAGCATGAAGCTGAGTCAGGGGAAGTTTAGGCTGGATATCAGGAAAAGTTTTTTCATCCAGAGGGAGGTTGGGCACTGGATCAGGCTCCCCAGGGAAGTGGTCACAGCACTGACAAAGTTCGAGAAGTGTTTGGACAATGCTCTCAGGCACATGGTGAGACTCTTGGGGATGGTCCTGTGCAGGGCTAAGAATTGGACTCAGTGATCCTTTTTGGGTCCCTTCTAACTCAGGATATTTTATGATTCTATTCTTTTACTGCTGCTATTATTTTGATGAGCAAGCTGTGTGACCTGTGACCTGTATACCATTTGGCTGAGTTATATGCTGCCTGCTTCACTCATCCATTGTACTCATTAGCAAAGGCCTGAAGAAAAATTACTTCATTTGTATCTATTTCTTATCCAGAATTCCCACTGGATGCTCAGCTGTCAGAACATCTCTGTGTTTGAACGTATTCGAGCATTTCTGAACTAAGATTTGAGTTTTCTCCTTTATTAATTACAGGAACATGCTGAGCTGCTCTTCAATCAGAAATCTCCTTTTTGCCACACAAGAATGTGTGACATACAGCTTACAACAAAGGAAAAGAAGCCACAGCTGTATTTAACACTTAAATGAAACTGAACTTGATGTTTCGGAGACCATTGCAAAAGAATTTGAAAGAATCTCACAGGATCAAATAACACAACTATAATCTGTAGCAGTAGCATAATGTTGGCTGAGGTTCACTTGTCCCAACTTTGTGCTTTCTTTCACAGAGAGAAATGTCAAAATTCTGAATTTCCCAGTTAGCAAGTCTGCCAACAACACAAAGCTCTGTGGGGTGGTTAACACGCTGGAGGAAAGGGATGACAGGCTTGCAAGATGGATCCATGAAAACCTCATGAAGTATAACAAGGTCAAATGCAAGGTCCTAAAACTGGGTCAAGGCAATCCCAAGCATGAATAAAATTTGAGCAGACAATGGAGTGAGAGCAGCCTTGCTGAGAAGGACTTGGTTGTGCTGGTGGATGAGAGGCTGGACACAACCCAGCAGTGTGCACTTGCAGCCCAGAAAGCCAAAGGTGTCCTGGGCTGCATCCACAGCGGCGTGGCCAGAAGGGTGAGGGAGGGGATTCTGCCCCTCTGCTCTGCTCTGCTGAGACCCCACCTGCAGTGCTGCATCCAGTTCTGGGGTCCCCAACACAAGAAGGACCTGGATTTGTTGGAGCGAGTCCAGGGAAGGCCCACAAAGATTATCACAGGACTGGAGCACCTCTCTAGAGCGAGAAAGCTGGGGTTGTTCAGCCTGGAAAAGAGAAAGATCTGAGAAGACACTAGAGCACCCTCCAGAACCTAGAGGAGGCTACAAGGGAGACAGAGAGGGACTTCTAACAAGGACATGTAGTGACAGGACAAGGGATCATGGCTGCAAACTGAAAGAGGGCAGGTTTAGATTAGATATAAGGAAGAAATTCTTTACTGTGAGGATGGTGAGGCACTGGAACAGGTTGTCCAAATAAGCTGTGGATGGCCTATCCTTGGAATGGTTCAAGGCCAGGCTGGATAATGCTCTGAGCAACCTGGTCTAGAGGAAAGTGTCCCTGCTCATGGCAGGGGAGTTGGAACTAGATGAACTTTAAGGTTCCTTGTAACCCAAACCATTCTATGATTCTGTATTTCTATGATCCTACTGTAGGTACCTCTGCGAAGTGGTGAAAGGAAAAGAAAAAAGAGACATAAACCCAGGTCCAAATAAAGAGATAACACAGCAGTGAGATGTGACACTGTCCTTGCAAGGGAAGAGAACGGAGATGGACAAGGCAAGTGAGATGAAAGCAAGAAATGGCTTATGTTTGTAAACAGGCTTATTGTAAATGGAAGGGAAAAGGTCACTGGACTGGAAACAGTGGCTGAAAAAGATGAAAGAGAATGTAGTGTGATGAAAGGATTCCAGTTAGTTATAGAAACAGGTTCTTGAAACGGAAACAGTGTGCAACTGTGTATCTGCTGATGCTACATGAGCTGCTACTGACTGCATGAAAGTGATGCTGTTCAAGGAGAAACAGAAAAAAAGAGTGAATGAAAATATTAGAGAATGTATGGAATTGCTACTAAACTGCTCAAAGAACTAGGGAGTTGTAGGAAAGTGTGACTGCATGTCCTTACAAAAGTTCATCAGAGCACACTGTTCATCAGAGCACACTGCAAAAGCAGCCATCACGGAAGTGCTGCAGGAAATCAAGAACTACCAGAAAACAAAAGGCAAATGTTTGTACAATGTTCGTACCACTACTAATAGGTCAGCCTGTGAGGAGGTGTTTATGGCTTAACAAAAGATGTGGCTGAGTGTGCAGTATGTCCCGAGAGACGCAGGTAGTGTGAAGAGAGATTGGTGTGGGGCAGATCATCCTGCAAAACCACAGACAGAAGGTACTCCAGGCCACTGAAGAAAGACTTCTGGAGCTTGCAGGTAGCAGATGTAATCCAAAATCTTTTTACAGGGGTTCCTACTCAAGTGTCTGCCTGAATTTCACTTCAATTATAAACAAAGAGAAGAGAAAGAGTAGTGAGCAGCAGGAGAGTAAGAGTAAGAAAATAAGAAATAATAGAAGAGTAGTGCATAGTAAGAGAAAAAGACTCTAAATATCTTCAGAATAAGCAGAGCTGTGTAAATGGCAGTATATCCTAAATACCTCCATGGTAAAAAACATGAAGCATTGGTAGGTAAGCTCAATCAAGCAGCAGTGTAAGCAGATGAGTGAGGAAGGAACACAGGAGAGGACCCGCCATCCAGCAAAATGTTGACTGGGGGAGAATACCCAGCCTGTCTAGGGAAGTCTGCAGATTGCCCTCTTGCCTCCCTCTACTCATACAACAGACCTGCAAAGTCTGACTGAAACAATCCCCTCTCCTTTTTCGTTCCACAGGAGGGGCTGCTAGAACAGCAAGTGTTTCAACATGCACAGGTCCTGTTGGTCCTCTCACTTAGTCTTGTAGTTCTTCCTGAGTCTAAGTTTGCCTGCTCACATAAAACAGGGGAGTCTGACTTCAATGACAGTCTTCTGTCTTAGCTAAGCTACAAGAATGAGACATGCGAGCTAAAACAATGCCTGAAGGTACAGTGAGATTAGTTCATAATGCTGAGCCTCAGCTGGACTCCCTGGAAGCTGCAGCTGCTGGGTAGTGTGGCTCTGAATAAGAAAAGGAAGAAAACACAGAAGTGTCACTTGTATTTGCACCTTACAGAAAATGTATTAATTATATTTCTGTGCTGTACTGGAAAGGTGGTGAGATGATCTCTTACCTTCCACGGTGCTTCCAACCCAGAAATTATCTGAAATACCCTTGGTTATCTTTGCACAGAGGTAAGATGTTCTGTCCTGAACACACTGGCTGTGCCTCTGCTGAGTCTTCTCTTTTTGGGTCCAGGCTACTACATCACAGCATCTCTCCATATTACACCTTCTGATAATGGCATCTGTTTGGCTTCCCTGAGTAGATGTGTGATTGCCTGAGAACAACTAAGTAGCAACAAGTGACCTACAAAATTCCTAAATAAGCTAATATTTGGTCAATATGCTTCCAAAGACCTGTTTTAGAAGAGAGTCCTAATTATCTCAAGTAGATGACACTTATTTGAAATGGCTTCTCAGGTAATCTAGAGTCCTATTTTAACTTTATTAATTTTTTACTGGTCTTAAACAGAAAGTTCTTTGCCTTTGCAGTATTCCTTTCTTCATTCTTCATTGAGCATATAACAAAAAATGCATGGCTATAAACCCTTCATTTGTTAAGTACCATAATTATTTCAGGATGATTGGTTGTGACAAATTCAAGATTCTCTGTGCTAAAACTACCTTGAGAGGCCTCTGAGCATTAGCTGGCATTCCCTGAGTCTATTTCTCATTACATCCCATCATTTTACTGTCTTTCAAGAATGATGTCCCTTGTCTTCATTCCAGTGTTACCTTGGGGATGTAGTGATGAGTCCTCAGACCATTTTCCTCTCTCTTTAAATGGAAAGCAAACAAAGTGCCAGACAGAGGAGGAGATAAAAAAGCTCACATAGTAGGAAAGCAGAGAAGGAGATGGGACTACACATCAAAGAAATCATCAGTAGATTTGATTCACACTGGGTCCAGGCATCACTTGACTGATCTGTAAGAGACACCAGCTTAGTCTCTTCTGCAAAACTCCATTGAAATAATTTTAGCTTTCTCAAGCTATCTGATCCCTTTCTCTCTGTCTCAGCCGCTGGATTTCAAGTGTTCCCCCTGAGTATTTGAACATGGACTCAGAACAAATATTAGAGAATTGTATGATAGACATGTATGAAATAAAAGGAAAGACAGTCAAGATTTGTTGGGGTTTTTTTACATTGCCAGTTGCTGAAGACCTTTCCATGGCTATGGTATCATCACTAACTTCCAGTATATAATACTGAAATTGAATTATGGATAACCCATAATTTTCCACATCTTTAGCTTCCAGCTATTGGCAGTCCTGAGAAAACTGTACATCTTGGACTGCCCACCATTTTAAATATGGTAATGTCTCTGCTTCAAGGACACATCTGTTCCTTCCCTTCAGAGAATCAGAGAATCATAGAATATGCTGAGTAGGAAGGGACCCATCAGGATCATCAAATCCAACTCCTGGTCCTGCACAGGACATCCCCAAGGATCACACCATGTGCCTGAGAGTGTTGTCTAAATGCTTCTTGAACTCTGTCAGGTTTGGTGCTGTGAGCACTTCCCTGGGGAGCCTGATCCAGGGTCCAACCATCCTCTGGATGAAGAACCTTTTCTTGATATTTAACCTAAATACACACCCCTGTACCCCCCACCCCCACCCCAACTCAGCTTCATGCCATTTCCTGGAGTCCTGTCACTGGTCACCACAGAGAAGAGATCAGTGTCTGCCCCTCCTCTTCCCCTCCTGAGGAAGCTGTAACTGCAATGAGGTCTCCCCTCAGTCTCCTCCAGGCTGAACAGACCAAGTGCCCTCAGTCGCTCCTCATACAGCTTCCCCTCAAGGCCCTTCACCACCTTTGTTACCCTCCTTTGGACATTCTCTGATAGTTTAATATCTTTTTTATATTGTGGCACCCAAAACTGCCCCCAGCACTCGAGGTGAGGCCGCCCCAGTGCAGAGCAGAGCGGGACAATCCCCTCCCTTGCCTGGCTGGCAATGCTGTGCCGGATGCCTCTCAGGACAGAGTTGACCCTCTTGGCTGCCAGGGCACTGTGTCATGCTCAACACACCATCAACCAGGACCCTCAGGTCACTTTCTGCAGCTCCAGCCTCTCGTTCCCTAGTTTATACACAAAACAGAGCTGCCCTGTCCCAGGTGCAGAATCCTTGCAGAGATTGCCAGAACCATTCTTTTCCTTCTCCTCCTGGCACATCTCCATCTGCTTCTCCCTTTGTAGGTAAGGAGAAGGTCTTCATTGCTGACCACTGAAAGGCAAGTTGGCCATTGCTTCTCCCAGCTCTACCTGCTTTGCTGAAATGGGGTCGGATCTAGCCCTCCTCACTTTCTGTTGCTGCAGGACTGACCATGGGTTAGGGCAGTGGACAGCACAGCCGTGGCTGCTGCTGCTGTAGCTTCCAGCTGAATGAGTATTTCTCCACAGCACAGAGACTGAGTTGGTCAACAATTTTGTGCCTGGATCCCAATAGTTTTCACCAGCCAATGGATATTTCAGGTCCCACTGTTTTTGACCAGGAAATAAATAATACTGGCTCGTCTCTATATAACTCAGAAATCAGTATGTATTTGAAATCCCTACGCTTGTCAGTGTTGTTGTCCTTTTTAAACTGCAGAACACTTGACAGCTTTATGCCCTAGCAACAAAAAGCAAGGCAGACTATGCTGTTCAAAATAATTTCCTCTTGCTGGGAATGTGTAGAAACTACTTGTGATATAACGCATGCTTTCTCACCACAGTTCTCCACAGCACCACAGACTTCCTAACCTATGACAAATATCCTAGGAATGCTTGGAAATAGCTTGGGAGCTATAACTTGACATGGGAGGCATGAAGGTCACCAGTAAAAAGCACGGCACATTGCTTGGGTTTACCCAGGGAAGTAAGAAATAAATGCAGGATTTATGGAAGAAGTGTGCAGAAGAAGAGGTTATTCAAGCTCTGAACATGGCTGTTGTGGTTCCCGATGAATTGTTTACCAAAAAAGACACTTGGTTTCCTTTCAAATGTAAAGAAAAGGTACAAAAGAGAGTTTCCACAAGTGGTTTTCATCCTTCTTCTTATGCATTCAAAGCATTGCCTTAACCACTTACTCAAGGACTACACTATCCAAAGCTAAAGAAGCCACACACAAATCCAGAGGAAGAAAAGGATACAACTATACAAATCATAATAAAGTACCCTAGCTCCTCTTTTCCCCTTCACAAAAATACATCTAGAGTGCAATCCTGATTTTCTTGCAATGAAACACCTATGGCAGTTAGAGGGGCAGGGTTTCTTGGAGTCATGCCCCATCGCCACCAGTCTGACCCTCCTCATCAGAAAGGCTCTGCTTATGGCTGCAGGTATTTCTCTCTTTAACCACACCAAGTATTTGCTCAGTAGCCACAGCTTCACAGGGGCTCTCAAAAGACAAGCACAGCACAAATACAGCAAGCGTTTACTCCTCATCTTCCTTCCTTCCTTCCTTCCTTCCTTCCTTCCTTCCTTCCTTCCTTCCTTCCTTCCTTCCTTCCTTCCATGTCAGTCACAACTATGCATTTTTATCCCCATTGCTGGTGCTGTTACTTTTGCTTNTCCTTCCTTCCTTCCTTCCTTCCTTCCTTCCTTCCTGTTTCTTCCATGTCAGTCACAACTATGCATTTTTATCCCCATTGCTGGTGCTGTTACTTTTGCTTACATCCTCGGGCCACTTCAGAGCTGTAAAGTGCAATTCTCATTTCTTGATCCTCAGCTGGTACCTCAAGTACAAGAGTTTATTCCCAGGGAGAGGAAATTGTACAAATGATCCTAAGACATCTAAACATTTCCAGTCACTACAGAACTATGGATAAACAAGCAGCTAAAAGTTGAGACACTCTAGGGAACAGGAATAAGTATTTTTGGAAGATAACCTTTCCTGTGGTGTTTTTCTGCACTGGCACTTTCAAACATCTGCTGCATCCTTCCACCTTTTACTGCGATACCGTCTTAACGTATCAGTGATGGCCAGGTGGTATTTGCACTGAGGAACTCTAAGGAATATCTAGATTTCTCGGGAAGGGAAAATGTTAATTTGGCAGCTTGTATTTTACCCTCTAACATGAATTCTCAGATTATAATTGCAGGACAACGTAAAGAGCACTGACCTGCAAAAGGTTTTGTCTTCCAGATAAGACATAAAGGGAGAGTCTGCTACTTGCAGTCGCTAAAGACTCTGTGACACTTCTGTTTAAGGTGTATTATTTCCTCTACTCTGGTGAAATCCCAGCTGTGAACCTTACATTCCTCCTATCTCTTTTCTCCTTAAAATTAAATTGGATAGGATGGTTTTCATTTCCTGTCCCCTCATTTCTTGTGTTGTGTGGCTACAGGCAGTTAAAAAACCACAGTGTTTCACCCTGGAGGTGCCTGTATCTCAGTAAGAGGTGAAATAATCTTTTATGAAAAGATTTACCTGCCTCACAGGAATGTTTTGAAGTTTAAGCCTTTTCTTTTTTTGGGGGAGAGGATTGAGATAGAAAACACCATGAGTATACAGATGACCCGCATATTCACAAGGAATTGACAAATTTCGAATGCAATTAAGATAATCAGTTTCTGAGATTTCAGTTTCCTTCATCATTTTTTGAGAGGAGAAATCAAAATAAAAGCAATTGAAAGGTAATCCAGACAGGAAAGAAAAACCAACCACAGTGCTTTTCTTTAAAGGAATTAGCTCTCTCTGCCAGGCATGATCTCTACAGGACGTATAAAAACTATTGTGAAGGATGGCTGTCGTATTAATGCATTTTCAGGTCTTTTCCTGCAGCTACTTTGAAGACATGTGACTCAGCTGTATTTCTCTCTATTCGGCAAAACTAGTGCTTGCTTTGAATACCAAAGGGGTAGGAAAAAAGGAACACAGAGAAATCTCTGTCAGCACTCACACAGTCAGTGCAATTCCTGATGAAAATGATGGCAGATGCTTAGGTTACATTGGTACCTTGCACTTTCGTTCCTATTTCACTGAGTTTTGCAGATCTGGAGACTTGACATCAAAGAAAAATTAACCCCTTGAGGTTAAATAAGTAGATGTGATTAAAATTGGGTGTTAAAATTGTTTTCAACAAATTTGGCAAAGACAGGGCATGCTTAGATGTTATTCCATGCAGTCCTGGCAGAGGGAGACATCAGAAATATCTCTAGTTATTACACTGGAGGATCATTCGCCTTGGAAGGATAACAGCTATTATTAATCCTTGTTTTCAACAGCATCCAGCATGACTGAGAGACTTTCAAGTACCAACAGAGATCAGTCCTTAACCTTATAGTCTGAAACTAAATTCAGTGTCAGAGGTAAAGGGGAAATAGTGCAACGTACAGAGTGCTCCTTTGGATGGCCTGAACTAGACACCGTAAATCAGCCAGGCAGCCTCACAAGTAGAGATGACCTTGAGAGTCCTCCAGTCTATTTTAGTCATACAGTGATTGTAGAAACTGACTGCTTCATTCTTGAGTTTCTTCAAGTACCTTCTGTGAAAGTCAGCATACACACTGTAGGAAGAAAATTAAGTCTAGTCTATCCTCATCTATTTTCAGGAGAATTTTCCAACTTGCAATTTAGTGAGACTTCACAGAACAACCCCAAATTCTTCCTGTTTAAACCATCCTTTTAAAGTCTTAATTTTTTTTCTTTTTTTTATACTTTTTTTCCAACAGCAAATACACTAACTACGTGTTGGCTTCAAACTCGACAAATGTTTTATCTTAATCAGGTGTTTATTTTGTTTGCATTATCTCATCCCCTTCTTCCCTGGATATGTGAGGATTAGCATATGTTGTGGACAAGATCAAAGCAATCCATTTACAGTCTGTGAGCTTTATAAGGGAATTATTTGATTTTTGCAAACACAACACAGCTGTTGTGCATGAAAAAATCTACTTAATGGTATGTAAAGAAAAAATTTCTACGAACTCTTTTGTTTGACAGAATTCACTTTTCCATTTCCTACAAAAATCAATTAAGATGAAAATGCAACTGGACTGTGCATGTGTAAGGTTTTTTTTTTTTTTAATCAAGAGAGCTCCATGTCACCAGATTCTATTGAATTAGGTTTTCAAAGCCCTTTTGTTCTCACCTGCCTATGGAAAATCATTCACAGCATCCTGGATCTCGGCTCACAGTGACTGCCTGAATCCAAAAGGTAAAGTAGTCCATCCCCGTGGAGGACACCAGCTGTCTCATTGATTCTGCATGGCTCTTGGCTGACACTGAAGCAGCACTGGCATAATTTCCAGAGAGAGGTGTATAATGAGGTAGGCTCCATGTTAACTATTAGCAGGGAGAAGTCAAACATCTGGTCTGGAGGAAAAGAGGAGTCCAGAACTGAATGATCAGCATCAAAGGATGCATTCACCACCTAGAAGCAACAGTTTGGGGATGAAAAAGGATGCAAAAACAATAGTAAAAACAATAGGAAGAAAACTCCTTGTTCAGTGTATTTCTTTCATAGGAACTATATTCCTGATGATTTAAAACCAGCACTATTAAAATTCTTCTACTGTGATGAAAGAAAGGATACTCAAAATAATCCTCATTTGCATAAATGCACAGTTATTTCCTCAACTTTTTTTTTTTTTTAATGTATCCGTTTCTGTGTCTTTCACAGACCAAGCTGTCAGTTTGATGCAATCCCACTAAAACCCCAGCCCAGTGCAGCGTTTTCTATCCTTTCTGGGTTGCAATTTTGCAGCAGGAGTTTACAAATGCCAAGAAGCCCCAGTCTGTGAGGTGGGAGCAATCACCTTGTGGACCTCTCTGACAGTCTAGAGGGATGAGGATGTAAACAGGGAAAATTATTCAGCAACACTTGGTGGAGATGAAAGTGAGTGTTTTTAAAACAGAGGCAGAGGACGAGAAAAGTATGGAAGTCATCCTAGGCAGCCCTTGCTGGCAGGTGCATTCGCACCAGGTGCTGGCTCTGTTCTCCACTGATTGTAGCAGCAGGACACTGGCAGTTTTTGCAGTGGTATAGACATATCTGGGTATATTTCAGCTTTATTTTTGTTGGGTTGACACTTTTAAGAAATCTTCGTTTCTATCAACAGAACAAAAGGAGCAAAGAAGTGTCTTCCTATAATGTCTAAGGGATAAAACAGTCTCTGCAGCAGTTTCCAGAGTGCAGCTTTCTCTTTGGCTGCAGTGTCAGATACCCAAGTGAGTGTATGGTATATTCACAGTTCTCTCATCATCATTCTGGACACGCTTCTTGCTGAACAAAGTTGCCTCCTAGAGAACTGATCCTAAGGAATCTGGTCAGGTACTTGTGATGCCAAGTTCTGGTGGCAGGTATTTCACAATGAAATTCATCATTCTCTCTTACAGTCATGGGGGAAGGTGACTGACCTGCGTTTTGCTGTTTGCTGTGGCAAGGTTAGGATTCCCAGCATTGTTTGGTCTCATGACTGATTTAGAATTCACTGTCTGAGAAACATATCTTGTTAGCTGTGTACCAAGACTTTGTTCTTTTTGTCTGTTCATCCCTGACCTGTGATCTTTGCAAAGTTTTATGAGATTGATTGCTATTTTCTTACAATGCTAAATATGGAATAGTTAAATCTGCCAAGGACCTTTTAAACAGTATCTCTACCAACTTTCCTGCTGTCCCATCTGGCTGCTCATAGTATGAATTTGCTATGACATGCTTTAGCTGATACAGAAAAGAAAAGCATTTTTGGAACCTAAGACTCCTACAACCTCTCTCAATCTCAATTAGGACTCCCCAAAGTCCCTTATTTCACATTGCAAGGAGTCAGATGCACAACAGTAAGTCATCAGCTCCTAAACCAGGATACCAGTCTGTCATCCTCACCCATTTCCTCCTCTTCTACTCACAAACTGCTCCAGGTAGTTTTCTACTCTGAACTGCTCATTGTTCTTGCTCTACTCCCCCACCTGCCTGCTCAGAGCAATACATCATCTCCTTTCCTAATCATCTTTCCTTAACCTACTTTTTAATGTCAAAATATTCTGTGCCTTTGGGGATTTGCTAGTCCATCTTTTTCTTTTTCCTGCTCACTGACTCTTTTGGGTCCTCCCTTCTTTGTAAATACCAGAAACACTAAGGGTTGTAGCATATATGCTATATACATATTTCCCAATATAGTGCTATGAGTCTACATTTGTATTACTGGGGATGTGAAGCCTAGGAAACATCTTCTCTCCTCATTCCCCAGCTGTTCAGATTAGTGGACCTTTCGGTGTAAACTGTGTCCCCACTTCCAGCCAGTGCATGTGAACATATCTTTTGACATAAAGGAAAGGAGGTCTTGCTCCTCAGTTTTACCTCAGCAAGAAGGTGGGACACTGCTGGTGTGTGCCTCCATAGCCAGGAGCTGCAAAATCCCAAATCCTAAGGTACGGATGTAGCCAGGGAAAAAAAAAGTGCCACTGCATTTAGAAGAGGCCATATAAAAAGGTTCTTTACAGACCCATCTGTAGAAATGTAAGTGGCTGCCCCATTTATCTATAACAATTCTGGTGTCAGTCACGTGACAACTTACTGAGGGGTCAGAAATAACATGCCATCAAAATAAGCTCCTTGAGTATTTCCATTTTGGTGCACAGAACAGTTGATAAAAAGAGGCACTTGTCATCACTTCCTTAAACATCATCTTCTGCCTCTTTTGTTCAAACCACTAAAAGCTAGATAGCATATGCACAGGGACTAAATTCTTCACAGGCAGGCATCTGGATCAGTATATTGAAATTGAGTCTATTTTTAGGCCACTGATGCTAGCTTCCCCATGAAACTGCATATTCGTAGTTTTCAGGCTTTCTGAAGTGGATTCTTGCCATAAATTGATTGTAAATCATTTTGAGTGCATGGGAGGAAGGGCCTGCTCCAAAGTCTATTGAAAATACATTAGAATCTTTCTATTGATTTGAAAAGCTGAAGATCCAGCCAGCAAGAATTCATTCTGTCCATGTAAAAGATGTGCAATTTGCATTAGAAATGCAACATAAATGTATTTCTTATGCAAAACTCAGCTGAACAACACACTTCACTGCATATCTAGCAAATTCCACAGCTGGAAATACTGTTCTTTCTTTTATATCCCTATTCTTCTTATCCAAGTAGCTAAACAGATATTTGGGGTTTTCTCAATTGTTTCATTAGGGGGATAAATTGATGAAAGAGCCTGTGATTGCTCTGGTACAACCCATTATCTTTACAAGGAACAAGTATAAATCCCTGATACAGCAGGAAGAGCAATAGAATGTCTTTTTTTTTTTTTTTTTTTTTTTTT
>VZTE01005904.1:400381-435193 GCA_013397775.1 Eulacestoma nigropectus
GTCTTTAAGCATTCTAAATCTGTCTTTTTAACTATCATTATGCCCCAAAAGCTTTTATCCCCTTTGGCTTTCCTTCAGTCATGCCACACATATTTCTCTGTTACATGTTTTTCTGGTCCTTTATATGTTTTTTTCATGGCTGCTGATTCTCTGCTCTATTTATTAGATCCTTGGGCTCTGAGACTCCTTTACAGAAATTTGGGGCTGCTGAGATCTGCTGTCAGTGTTCATAGTAGCAATTCCACTGTGTCAGTTGCTGCTTAACACCTACTATCACTCCACTGTTCTCATTTACCCTAAAAGAGAGTGATTGTCATGCCCAGGAATTTCAGTGAGATCTCTGATTGTTTCCAAATCAAAAAGCTCAGGTCTATGATCAAGTTACAACATATAAGCAGTTGCCTAACTCTAGATGATCCACAGTAAGTGTATAAATATCCATCCTTTCAGGCCATATCAAATACATAGGAAATTCATTTAGCTAAGTCCCTAAAGAGCATCATCCAAATCAAAACACATTTCATATTAACTCTCTTGGTGGTCTCAGACCACCAAGGCTCAGAGAAGGCTTCATATAAATCAATAGGTTCATATGGGGTCAAACAAGAGGAGCATGCAGTTTTCAATCTCTTCAGGAAAAGTTTGAGCTACCAATCAAGCCATTCCTCATTCTGTGAACTTGTATTACCTTGACTGATCACAAATTGTGAAGCAGTGGATATTTATTAAGTTACTACCTTTTGGGGACAATGTAGCTTGCCTAAGCTGCGCACTGCTAGGATAAGAAAAATTCAGTGTTAAATGTAATTCTGTTCTTTTTTCTCTGAAGCTCAAATATTTTTACTCCTTAAAGTTTTGAAACACATGCAAAGTCAAGATTTATTTATAGAACTTATTTTAGCAAGTAAGTGTCGTATTTGGTCATGAAGGGAATAGAGCTTCCTTGTGTTTATTCTAGGGTCAATCACCAAATTACATAGAGTTTTGAAACATCTTCACATTTTAATTTTTGATCTTGAGTGATGGCCTGAAGAATGTTTTTAAGTAGACTTATGAATTCTCAATTATTTATGAGCTCTGGTTTTGACTTATTTTCAACATGGAATAAATTTATGGAAAAAGAGACCCTGAGAGAAATGAGCCTTGTATGGTTTCTCCCCAGGAAAACAATGGAAGTCACTGCCTGAGACATTAATTCTTAACAATTTTAAGCCTCAAATTAAAGAAGGGATGGAGAATAGAAACAACATACAGGAAATGCAGAAGGAGGAGATATTTAAAAATGGATTTTACAATCAACATTCTAATAAAACTGGCAAAAAAACCCCAAATCCTAAAACAGGAAAGAAGGTATGGCAGAAGAAGACCCACAAGTCCTAAGAAACCTTAACAATGATATTAACAATTCTTTAGAAAATCCTAAAGGGTGTTTTTAAATTTTTTTTTCACACCTACAATTCTTTGTTTTCCATTTCTTCCATTATTGGTATGCTTAAACTCTTTTACAAAGGCTGAATGTGTTTAGCTTCAGCTGTCACAGAGCTCTGCAGAGTTAAATAGCCTGTCAGAGCTACCTCAGGAGAGCCTTGATGAAACCAAAACTATTTCAGCTGAGTGTACGTGAGCATAGTAGCATTCTAATGTTCCTGGAGTCATATTAGTACAAAAAGTACTGCTTTTGTGTCTAAGTTTCATATGCCACCTCCCTCTTACTGCTGAATAAAAAAGCCCATTTACACCAAAAGTAATAAATTGTGACATTGCATTCATAGGAAACACGACTGAAATTAATGACAAAACAGCTACAGCGTGTTCACTCTTCTATATGAATTTTACTTTCTGACCTATTTTGTATCTTTGCTCTGCTTTATCAAGGCAAAAACTTATAAACACCTATAATAATCCGTTTACCCAGGCCTTCTGTTCCCTGATGGAACACTTGCATTTCTCAACCACTATGTAAAAAATGGGCACTATTGCTCTCTCTATCCTCTCTCTGTACCTTCAAAGAAGAAAAGGATGTAATTATCTGTTCTAATGAGTTGACATGAAGGCATAAACAAAAGTAATCCCTTTCTCGGGGTCTTAAATTTCCCCATCCATTAGGCATCTAACTCAGATTTGTCAACTCCACTCAGAGCCAATTCAGTTTCAGAACTGAACCCAACCATACATGCAAAGCTAGGTATCAAAGACTTGACCAAGGTCATGTTGAAGCCTGGGATGGAGTGAGGGATTGAAATTCTTTCCTTCAAATGGCGTTTTTCCTTCTAGTGCACCTGGAACAGCACTGAAGACAAAAGCACTAGCTATTCATATAATGAATAACCCTTCCACTAAAAATTGCTCCAGGCACTCTTGGCAGCAGGAACAAGGATAAGTGGGAGGACCAAGGTAGATGATAACACTTGGTAAACTATTAACCAGCCCACACATGGGCTTCAAAGGTTTGTAAGTAGGCATATTAATCTTTTGTGTAAACACGCGGAGGACAATTATGGACACAGTGGCCTAAACTGCTGGTGTTAAGAGATGGCTGACCCAGCACAATTACTACTGCACAACTCCCTCAGACATCTGTCCTTTACGCTGAGAAGGACATCCTAGTCGGGAGTGTTTCTGTATGTACATATGCATAAAATGGCATTTGGTTCACATGGAGAGATACAAAAAATATCACAGAAAAGCTCTTCATGACACCTAATAGAGAAGATCATCTTGATGAGTGTGTGACTTGTCCTTACTTGAATCCAGTACCACCAGCACGGAGAATGTAGAGAGGCTGCAGTTTGTTGGCAATGGCTGCAACTGGCGCTTCACAGCCCTGCTCAGTGGCCCTAGGTTAAAAAGCAGGTTTGTCCTCTGCAGACCATTCATATTCCATCCTCCTAAAGCCCAAATACTGAGATTATAAAAGCACAGCAGCTCTCAGTGAGGGTGTGTAAGTATCAAAACCCCCTGAATATAGACAAATATTGATGTCTCTGTATTTGAGTACATGTCCTGTCTGTTCTGGAAGCTCCAAGATCCCAAGGAAACTATTACACCCTGATCCAGTTTCCCTGGGCATTCTGTTTTAATGGTTGAGTGATATTGCTGGTTGCTTTCAAAAAGGTCTCTGTTTCACCCCAGAAGTACATACATTCAAACTCTGAAAAAAGTTGTTCCTCTTTACATCATAGAATCTGGCTTCCTTTTGCAATAAAAGGTGCCGTGTAAGGCAAGATATGACAATCTGAGCAATAAAATTAGAAATTCTAATCTCTTCGTGCTGGGCACAGAAAGAAGTTCATTGAGGCATTGGTTTACTGTAGTATGTTATCAAATTGTGATAATGCAGATAAAAAGGGAATGGAAATGGCAAAGTTATTAAACTAACTGTATCTGCAAGGATATTAATTTGATTTATCTCACTTATTATTATTGCCATCAAGCTCAAATGCAAATCCTAAAGTTTGAGTTAAATCGATGACTGAATTTAGTTAGAGGGAAGAAAAATAAAGGATTAGCAGTTATAAATGCTACTGCCTTACATGAATTTGGAAAAGAAAATCTTTTTTCTAAGTTTTTTTTTTATCTCTTCCTTGGTTTTATATATCCTTCTAATCTTCTTGTTAGAAATTTTTAAAGCTCCCATTTTAAAGGAACTGATAAAGACATCTGACGTGTACAATTTTGCTTCACTGGACATTAATATGTTTGCCTGATACTGACTTAATTCTCTGGTGTTTCAGTAGACACTCAGAAGATGCTCAGAAGCATATGGAAACCAGAACACCTAGTGACCTCAAAGAGGAACATGAATTGTTATTCTCTGCCTACAAATACACAATATGCTCTAATACGTTTTAAAGTTTATATTACATTATTGTGGTGCTAGCACATCCAAAAAAATGATTAAAATGTGAAATATATGGTTTCTAGTTTATGCTTACATTTCAGTGTATGGGATTCTTTATTTACGTATCACCTTTCTTTAAGAAAGGATTTAGGCTTGTGTTAGGTTTCTTACATTGTATATATTTAAAAGCCCATATCCAGGGCCTAGCACAATAAACCAGCGTATTCTGATAAATTAAAAGTGAAATTTGGTCTTCCTTTAAAGAAATGGCAAAAGTCCAGTGTGACACCTAAGGTATAAATACTGGAGTCAGACTGATAGGCCTCATCCGGACTGAGAATATATCTGTAACATTTGCAACAGTTTCAACTCACTTGCTGAAGGTAATTTAATCTCAGAAAGAGCATTTTATTAGGATGATTGTGATGCTTTTGGTACCCAAGTAGGCTTCTTTAGAGCAGTGATCTCCAAAGACAGGAGGATTTTTTAACAATACACAATGCTTTGGTATAGACTCTATAACAAATCATTGTGTCAGGATTAAATCATTCATTCTTAAGGTAATGTATTTGAGATGGAATACATGCTTAAAAGACTTGTTAAATTGCAATCATACTCTGTGCTGAAAGTTAGGATTCAGATCTTATGAATTTAAAATAAAAGCTAAGCTAAGGGTAGCCAAGGTTTGTTATTATAGCTGTGTGCAGCATGGTAATCAAACCCATGGAAATGACTGCAGCTGTATCCTCAACATCTCTTCTGAAATGGTTCCTTCACTAAGCTGAGATCTTGAACTAAGTGGATTGCTGCCTACCATGCAATGTACACACAAAAAAACCCCCAAAACCAAGGATAGAAAGCAAAAATATAATTTTGGCTGCTGTATCCCTAAGTTAATAATCTTTGTAGGGGCACATGTTGAGTTTTCGTACTAAAACAAAGAGTTTCATATTACAGATTATGGGGAGACTCATGTGAACAAAGTGACAGATATAGACAATCAAAGTGTCTATTGAGGCATGGAGCTGCAATACAAAAGCAATCAGTGCAGAAAGCAAGACAGAGACAATACAATTTTAAATCCATTTGACAGGTAAACTATATCTGTTGACGCTTCTTACGTTGAATGAATATAAAATTCATTATCACTATTGCAGCATGCCCCATGACACCACTTTATTTATTCAGATGAAGACTGGAGAGTGTGAGTAAATATAGCAACTCTGCTCTCTACAATTTCTTTGCAGGTAAATCCTTTGCCTATATTTGTTCTTTGTGCACTTCCCATGAGTCTCTCATGTGATCTCCCTGCCCACTGTAGGAAAACAACCTTTATAGAAAGTACAGGGCATGTGAAGGAAGTGTATTTACAATTTAGAATGGTCAGTGCACGCATACAAGTCTTAATGATACTGAAAGTACTGAATCCTTAATCTTGGCTTTTATCATTTAAGGTTCTTGGTTGACTATCTCAGATGTCTGTGAAGCATTACAGACTACTCAGTCATGTCTTTAAATGGTGAGAGTTGTTTGGCTGGCAGAGTCCATTCAGTCACACTGTGTAGTAACATACTTTGCTTCTGGACACAAATATTTGGGTTTTAATAAGTACTTTTCACATACCAATTTTCCCACAGGGACTATGGGTCCCAAGCAGTGTTTAGCCCATTTCAATCTGTATCACCAGCCAGCACCTTGAATCCTAATGTGGGGGATCTATTCTTCTCCTCTCATTTGAATACAAAGAAGTCTTATAAAGAAACATTCCTGAAATATTTGAAATGCACATGACCAACCACATTTATACATTTTTCAAGATGGCAAAACTTTTAAAGACCACATTATCAGAGATTACCAATGGTTTAGACAGTGATTTTTTACCCCAAACACAGAACTACCCCTGATTTGATAGTGTCTGAAACCCAAACAATCTCATATGTAGGGATCTGTGATTTTCAGTGAATTTTGAATCAGGCTCACCTACAATAACTATTATTATTTTCCCTGCTTTGTGGTGGAAAACCAGTAACGTTTCAGACTGCTTTTTCTTTTTTTTCCTCATCCTTGTTATAATACCTGTAATTGTGACAATAACTATCTGAACTACCTTGCCCTTTTCTTTGGTGAGTAATTTGATTTGGAAACAACTCCTATTTTCAACTTCAGTAACCTTAGGGAAGACGTGAAAGAGAGGTCATTCAAAATACAGAGATTATCAAAAAGGTTTAAGTAACAGAATCATTAAGATTCTACAACTGCCTCCGCATGAAAAAGATGCAATGAAAAGAGGAAATAGCATACTATGCAATGTATTCATTGGAAAAATTACTGTAACGAAACTTAAGCACAGGAAATAATACAAATGTAGCCTGTTCTCATCATATTCTAAAGATAGACAACATTGTATCCCTTTCTTCCTATCATTGTTACTCTTTAAAAATCAAACCATGCTTTCATCTTAAAAGTCACATTTTGCTCAACATACAATATAGATGTGTCACAGAAAATTGTAAGACTAGACAGGCAGTCAAGTGGTCAGAGTATTTCTTTGCAGTTCATACAAATTGGGAAACAAATCTTATGCTTGAATCTATATGCAGTATTTATCAATCATTACAAATATATTAAGATTTATGAGGTATAGAACAGCCCTTGGAAATACCGAAAGGAAGTCTCTATGTGCAATCATGAACCAGTTATCCCCTGGTGAGACACAAAGTGAAATCACGAGTTTTCCTTAGGAGACTATTGTGGAAATGATTACTCCAGTAATCCACAATATTCATGGACTTGCTTGACAACTGCAATACAAAATGAGTAAGATGTTGTGGATATTTCCATTCTCCTTGATGTCCTTGATTTCAACTCTTTCAATCTCCTATGGCCGTAAGTACAGAAGGGAGACCGCGGTAGTGGGGTCCAGTACTCCTTACCTCATAAAAATCTGGTATTAACTCAATGCACATTGTATATAACTCTTTCATAATCTTCATTTTAAAATCTACTAAACGAACAACAGGCGTGTGTTACCAAAGGATTTCTTGTGCAGAGGCACTAATACACTGGAAGAAGATGCTACTTTTATTCTTTAGACTCACCTGTGATGATGCCACACTTGACAGGTAAGGATTTTTTTTCTCTTCCCATCTGTCTTGCTTCCTTTGAGCAGAATTCCAGCACTCAGTGTCTTGTGTCCCCTGCATCAATAAACACCCCTAGGTTTCTAGTGTTACATCTTCACCTGACATAACAACATAATGGAAGTGTTCTTCTGTGTATCCAGTTCTGTTTCACACAGCTTTGGCAAATGCCAGCTGGAATAGGAAGAGACACTCTGATTTCAGTAGTTGACAGAAATGATACGCAGAGAAAGCCAGCCAGTGACAACTGAAAAGGAACAGGACATTACAGAAAACCTGTATGTTAACACCAGAGTCCAAGGCCAAAGAGAGCAGATTCAAACCTCACCCCTTCCTTGCCCCAGCTGTCACCAGGCATCAGACCTAAACAATTCCCAAATGCACGGTTTTTATAGTGACTTATACTAAGTGCCCCTACACATAGGTAGTGCAGTGGCTGTCAAGCACAGATCTCATTGAACACATTGTAGAAAGAGAGGGGCAATATGACTACAACTCAGCACCCACGTACTTTCTGGACACCAAAATATATGCAAACCTGAGGACAACTCCACAGGCAATCTGGGGTACCTAATGTACCACACAATGGAGACTTGGGATCCTGCATACAGCCAGAGCTCCCAGCCAACCTACACACATCAGCTCTCTCGAGCACTGCACTTCTCCAAACAAGGACCTGTTAGAAGACAACAGGAGTGTGAATCAAGTGAAAAGACCCAGATACTCTTCATGGCTTTAGCTGTTAGTCTTTTATTCTATCCCAGTGATGACACCTGCTCCCAGTGAAGAAGGGGAAGAAAAGAGAAAGGCATAAAAGGAAAAAGTTTGAGAGCTGCTAATAGAGTATACCGCAGGCACACTATATAACTATATTTTCCTAATGTCAAGTCTTTTATATTGGAATAGTGCTTTTTCTCCATGACCACCACTTCATGCATGCATCTGTCCTTAAAATGTGCAGATGTCCCCTTGTAGGTGCATCTAAGGATTTGGAGAGGCAAGGAAAGGGCAGAGAATTTGTCATGAACATTTTTCCCATGAAAGTCACACGTTTTGATCTGAGTAACATAAAAAGGCTCTGTGACTATGGTAAAACATGGAGATTTTGCTGCAGATCTCAATTATGTTAATTCCTCATTCCCTAAAATTTCAATATAGCAAATTCCAAGGCAAGCTTGTCTACAGACTTCTAATGTGTTCAGAAATTTCTTTCCAACACTTCATATGATATTTCCAGGCACGTGACAAACTCTGGATGGAGGATTTATGGACACCTGACATCTAGAGCATTCACATGCCTTTTCAGTGACAGCTGCCGAGAAGAAATAGCATCCTCCAGCTGCACAACTTTTTTTTCCTTCCCTTACTCATGAATTGAGATATTTGGCTTTAAAGTGGCTCTCTGTACTGTACTCTTAAAACTGCAGTTGTCACTTGATGAAAGGAAGCCAAATGCTCCATCAGTGACATCTGACAGCAAATAAAAAGGGCATAATGGGCAGGATGCAACCATATCATTCTTTCCTCTTATTAAATCACACTATCCGTGGGATTAGCTATCAGGCACTAGACACATGGACTCCACAAAAATACACAAAGCAGAAGCAGGGTACAAAAGGTAAGCACACGCTCCTCCTCAAAACTGAGCACTATGACATTCCACGAATAAATTAATGTGATTACTCCTCCAAAGAAATACCAAGGAAAAGAGCTGGCACTAATGCAATGTCAGGTACTCCACCACCTTAAGCCTGGCCTTCACAGTGGGATGAAACCATGGGGGAGGAAATAAACATAAGTTTCTCACTATCTGCAGTTTCTCACTTGCAGGATAATTTTTAAAGAACACAAGCATATGCACAATAATTGCCAGATAGTTAAACAAGGGTGAAAAACATGATCAGATGAAACAAAACTCTGAGTTTGTTCATTCTTTCCTCTCACAGCTGCTGTCCAGCCGCAGTCTGCTTCTCAAGTCTAATTAGCAGCCCAAATTAAGCTTTCATGTTACTCTGATAGAGTTTGCATGTGGCATACATTTGCACTAATGTGCTATGGCAGAGATTTTCTTAAGTGACTCTCTACTACTATTTAGTTGTTGAGGAATCTGATTTCAGAAAGGGCTGAGTGTCCTGACACACAGATAGATTCTCTGTATAAGGACTAAAATGTCAAAGACAATCCAGTGTGAATCAACTAGCTGCAGTTCTGGAGGTGGTAGATCTGCTGTGGTCCCCATATCAGACCTACCAAGCACACATACCCTCCAGCATCTTCAGTGATACAAGACATTAATAGCTAAGAACCCTAAATGTGCCCCACAAGACAAACAAGGAGATTTTTGGCTTTTATGTGTGCTCTGTCCAGACACAATGATCCTTAATTATTCATCACATTTTTTCAGCCTAATATACAGAAAATAACACTGCTAATAAAAATCAGATTAAATATTGGTAATAGCTTTTTGTTACTTTTTAATATTTCCTTTATTTACTCCTATGATTTCATTTTCAAATTACAGTTCAGCTTCAAAGGGCCCAAATAGGAGTAGCAAAAAGATGCCCTCTTGATCACAAACAACTGCAAGGCCAAGGACAGACCTCCTTTCTACTACCACTAGGTAGAAGAGGAGCAGCTTAATAGGGAGATCCAATCTTCATCACATACTATCCACGTTCCTGTCACATCCCCCTCAGAGAAAAGCTTACCATATCTCCTCTTCACCACAAGCAAGAAAACACAGGAGTCAGCAGAATCCTTTTGCTTTTATCTGTCCTTGTTTAGAAGCATAGGAGGAAGGGGTTCTCACTGTGAAACCTCCTTCCTTTTATTTCGTGATACGGCTTGAATCCCTAAGACACAACATTTCTGTTTCTCTCTTGCACAAAGGAAGGCCAATTCTGTGTTGCATGGGATACATGAAGAGCTGGTTTGGGCTTTCTCAAGCAGATATCCAGTGCAGACCTGAACTGAGAAGTGTTTCACATAAGAAGGACGTACATGCAGGGCGAGGAGGGAGAGGACACACATCAGTGCACTTATCTCTGACTGCACAGCAAGCCCAGACCCCAGTGCTCCAGTCAAAAGCACCATGCGAATTACCTTAACTGACCCCAGTTTATTCACAGAGCATTTTATTGTAGAACATGCATCCTGTGAATCCCCTTGGCAACCAGCTAACAGCCAGCAAAATATTCCCTGCCAAATGCCCATTAAACTTCACATAACGTTCCTACACCAAAGAGGCTTTATCTCTAGTTTGTGGTCTCATTTCTTTAAGCATCCTGCAGTACCAGATAAGCTTTTAAAAAAGGTATTCATTATTTGATGTTTCTTTTATTCAGAAAAAATGACAACAAATAAATTCAGAAAAAAAAACCCAAAACAGACACCATTTTCATATTTGCAGTGGTACTATTTACATGACGAAAAAAAGATACATTTTTAACATTCCTGCCCAGAATATTAAAGTCCTGCATTTTGCCAGAGAGAGAATTTGGGTATAGAGAACTCCATTATCAAAGGTCTCAGCACTTTTTCTTGTCTGTATCTTCCCCAACAGCATCTTGGATGTCACAATCACTTTCTGGGAAAGCAATTTTGATCTTCCACAGAAAGCTATTAAAAGTAACCTGGATCTTACAGATACAGCACTTTAACCTGAGAATTTTAACTAAGCAATAGCCCTTCTAAATTATTTAATAAAGATTTAGCATTGGGTATTAGCTCGTGGACAGAGCTGTATGTCAAGTATATGTCATATAATTTGTTACTGAGGGATGAACATTAATGTCTGTTGCCACCTTAGAAGACAGGCTTGACCTGGACAATACTTTATTAATAGTTTGCAGGGTGGGAGGATTTTGAATTTCCATCATTTTTAATGATTAATTTGTTTTAATGGGGAGCCAGGTTTGCCTTACATCCTTGGGCCATTATAGACATTTTACCCTGAGTTAATTCTGTGTTCATTCCCCAAAATGAATATTCATACCATTCAAATGCAATTTTTAATTAACAGCACCAGCAGCATTATCATTATTACACCTGAAAGATCCAAAGCCAGATCAGAGAAATGTTGCCACAATAGAATTCACTAAATTCTGCTCACATTCCCTTCTAAGGCTGATCACCTTTAAAGTAATGAGAATAAACTGTGGGATAATATAAGACAGATCTAATTAAGATAATGAACTAGAGATTATGAACATTGCTACACCATGTCTGAAGAATTTTAATATATTAGTCTAACAGAACGTTATGGATTTACAAAAGGAAAGATAGTGAAATATACAATGTAGGTTTTTTGGACAAAACTTGAGATTCAGCACCTAAAACGTACAAATAAGTGGGATAAAAGGAAATCAAGGAGGATATTTCAGGAAACACACATTGTAATTTCTTTTAATTAATTTACTTAATAATTCCATAGAACACATGATGAGAGAATTCTCCCTACAAAGCAAAAGCAGGCAGGGAAACATTGTGAGAAGCTGAGAGGCACCTATAAGTCTATACTGTGGAGAGTTTTATCTTAGCTTCCATCTGACATGGCTATTATGGCCTTGGATGAATTTTTCTTGAGGGAGCAGCCTAATTAGCTTGCCAGCAGCAGCAAGGAAAGGAAAGGGAGGGAGGCAGGCAGAGAGGAAAGGGGCAAATGAGCTGTTAGTTAAAATAGAGTTGATATCAATAAGACCTACTGTTCAGTTTCTGTGAAGCTTCATCTTCCAAAACAAGGCAGCAGAGAGACAAATGTTTGAGGGTGAAACTAGAACTAAACCATTTTCTGTAATCAATAGCAGATTGTCAGAAAACATCCTTCTCACATTTGCAGAGGTACATTCTTCAGAGCAAGTGCCTGGGAACTGCTGCTTTGGAATCGTACTCCCAGATAATTCACTGTAATTATTCTGCTATGAGTAAAGTTTCACTCCAGAAAGAATCATTATTACCCCTCTAGAATAGAAACAGCAGGTTACTAGCATATTCATTGAGGAGTAAGTAAAACTAGGCCAGGCTGTGTTGGCTCACTGCTGCACAACAGGCCTCCTCTGGAAAGAGGGGACACTGGGAAAACCCAAGTCTTAAGTGGTGAGTCAACACAAAAGCACAACTTCAGCTCAGGTAGGCATAACCTGCCCATCACTGGCAATAACAGGAGCATGTCTGCAGCAGCACAACTTCCATCAGACTGCACTGTCTTGCCTAAAACTGTAGGTAAGTGCTGAGCTGTGAAGCCTCAGCTGTCGCAGGGGGATTGTTGCTCATACTCAAACTGGCCAGTGTAACACCCAGCCCCTGTGAGCCAGGAGCCTTCATGTGTGAGGAGTGACACCGCTCCTGGAGGTGATTTGCTCTGTGCTGCACGCTGCTATTGTAGACTAACAGGTCCTTGACGTGCCCCAGTAGCTGTGGAAGTATAAACATGTCAAAATGTCCACGGTGTTATTCTGACTCATCACAGACTCCTCCACAGAACTAAGCTAGCACTGCTAGAGGGAACAGGAGGCACCAGACCCTGCGCTCAGGGGAGTGCACAGCCCTTAACGGAGGCTGGTCACTGGACACAATAGGGGAAGCAGTTTTATGACAGCCAGCTCAGAATGCCATGTCATGTTGTGTTGCCATAGAAATACAATCTAAGGAAAACAGAATAAAATGTTCCCTGACTAAAGACAAGGTTTAGCTTAGAAAGTATCCTTTGACAGAAAGAAGTATCTGAGAACAAAATGAAAGTAATGTCATTCTGGTTCATTTCTATTGCTCCAAATAGGATGCCACAGACAATACATAATGGCCCCAACATTCATTTCCAAAAGGATAATTCTCACTGGTGCCACCTGTCAAATTTTCATCTTGTTCCAGACACAGAGGTTGTACTATAGATAAGCCTAATTGTCATTGGCTTCACTGAAATAGCAGCGCTATTTCTCTGTCTTTAGGAGTATCCACTTTCCTCAGAAAAACAGACATCTATGGATCTGGAGACAGAGAAATTCAATTTTTTTTGAGATTTCCTTCATATTATTATAGTAAAACAAACCCCAAACAAACAACAGCTTTTTCTCCCTAAAGCAGCAGAAAGAGTATATCCATAACATAATCTCTACAAAGAGTAAAGCCTATCTGTGAAGCAGACAGGTTCTGGAAGCTTGCTCAGTTCTTGGGCTAAAAAAGGAAATAAGGACATAACAAGTCTCACTATTTATACACTGAACAACAAGCACATTTCTTTTACCCTCAATTCTCTCTTATTAGCACAGTATTTAAAGTAATTCCAAAGGAAAAGATTCAGCTGGGCACACTCGTCCCCCTGAGGAGAGGGTGAGAGCAAAACATACACCAGCTGTTCCTCATGCTGCTCTGTGTTCTCCTGCATGTCACTCTGGTGCTTTGGTCATGAGCTCAATACAAAACCCCAAAAGAATAAACTGGAAACCAAGACTGTCCTAGTATCTCTGAGAAAAGCCTGAAAAAATCAGAACAAGAGCACTGAAGCAATTCCTTACAGGTCTGCCAGCTGTCTACTATACACCAGCTCACTGGGAGAGGGCAAATTAAATGAGGAGTCATATTCACTCCTTGAATTTTAAAATAGATTCTTAGGGTATGACTTGAAAAAAAATCAGTGGACTGTGGAGGTGGGTATGCCTGATGTTTTATAAAAATCTGGTTCATCTGAATGACTCATGTTTATCAAATTGACAATGCACTGCAATAAAGTGTTAAAACTGCCCTGATTTGTATACATTTCATTTGGCATTAGACACAAGACGTTTCCACTGTGCACTTCCACTGCAACAATATGCAACAATGAGCAAGGCAGACAGTCATCGAGAGGACAAGGCACCTCTTTGTAAACACTTGGGTGACAGGAGGTTCTCTAGCCATAGGCAGACTCTCTCAGCCTGCCAGTCAGCCCACACGTTTTCCTCCATGAATGTAGGAGATAAAGCAAGGAAACGAAAAGGTAGCTAGAAATATGTAGGTATATTTAAGCAGATATTGGCTGGTTGGGTTGAAGAAGGTTGGCCCACCTGCTTTTAGAAAAACAAAGTGTTATTTCGGGGATACTAAGTGACTTGTTTTAAAACCTTTTTCTCTAACTCCTATATTACCTTGGATTAGAAGTGATCTAGTCACTAAACTCAGGCTATTCACTGCCCAGTGGAGACAAGGACTTTGTCAAAGAAGGGTCCACAGAAGGTGGCCCACAGAAGGGTCACTTGATTTCACACCAAGAGTCAAAGGTACAAAAGCTAAAACATGAAATCTGATAAAGGAGAGATAACATGAATAAAGCTTGCCTTCCAAATCATTACAGTCTAGTGAAAATTTTTAGTGAGAAAAGATGCAAAATAATTTTATTTCCCCGTATGATAATTCTGATAATTTTTCAGACAGGTAATATAATTGTAGTTTGATAATTTTTAGTGTAACTTATAATCATCATGGAGAAATGAGACAGCACTTGTCATCTCTGATTTGAAGAGCTGAAATATTTCTCCCTGTATTTACAGATTCTCCCATTCTGACCAGGATTTTTTAGGCTTAAAAAGAAAAATTAAATCCAAAATGGTCATAGTTCACATAGATACTAAACTAACACTTGATTTTTCTCCTTTCCTATGGAAAAACAGAGAACTCCTTCATAGATGGAGAACCAACACCTGTCTGCAATGTCACTTAAGAAAGTTATTTCTTCTGATTTAACTGGAAATTAATGAATTTTTTTGTTGTAAGATCACATTGGATTTCCCTGATACTTTTGTTTATATATATATATTCAAATCAATAGTTTCAAAAATTCTTTTACTCTCCATTATCTTTCCAATTTTTGTTGGTGCAAGACCATATTTTTATCCCATCCATATGCACAGAGATGAAAAGATCAAGAGATACAAGCTCACTCAAATCTCATCATCTGTCTTACATCCAATGTACCATACATTAATGGAGCATTAAAGTTTTTGAATTAAATAAAGGTAAAAAATTCAGTTACGATGATAGAGGCTGCTATAATCCAGCAATCACAATTTTAACTGCTGCATGAATACATGAGTAGGGCATATGATTTGAATAACAATGGGAATATTGACAAATATTGAGTAGCTGTGTGAAAGGGTAACATTTAATGTGGTAGATGTATCACTGTCAAAAAGTGAAGGGGAACAGACATGTCACCAGGTCAAGGAAAAAGCTCAGTTTTCACACTACCTGTATACTGATCTTCAATTAGTTCTCTTACAAGCAAACTCCAGGTGCTAAAGTGTATCACTTTATAAAAGTTTTAAAGACCTTTGATATTGGGCTGTTCTCTTTAAAATAAGCCAACTTAAGGAATAGCCAGTTGGTAAAAAGACCAAAAAGTCTCACACTGACAGGACACTACCTCTTACCACTCTTTTAACTCAGCAGCTGCCAAGATGACCTGCATCAAAATTACCAGGTTGATGTGATGCAACTCCAGTTTGATATGAGGAGCATGAGGAGGGAAGCATTACCACCCTATAGAGAGCTCCTAAAGAGAATTTTCCAGAAGTCGGGACTTACATTGTCATTGTGGTTACATTTCTGGAAGGTATTCTCACAACTAAAAGTCACCATAGTTAATAGGAGTCATCTGCTGGCCCCCTGCCCTTTCCACTCCCAAGAAGTAAAATGACCTATTACAGAGCCACGTATTGTGGTTTTGAATTACTTGTCCTAATTATTTACTCTCCAGCACTGCAGGAAACCACAGGAAAAAATTTGCACCCTTTCTGCTCGGCCAAAAGCGTGGAATAAAGTCCAAACCCAACCCAAAATAAAAGCCCAACACAAAGAGTTTACAATTTAGGGACAAGACTCAGCATCTTATACCTAAGACCTAGAGAGATTAAACATAAAATCCTCATCATCATTCTTATTCCTGCGAAAGCAATGTGGAGGCCTAAAGGGGCCCTAAATACCCTTCACACTGAGTAAGGTTTCTGTAGAAGAGGCACAATGAAAGAACCCAACAAGCTTTGTTCCTAACATCCTTTCTCAAGGTCTGGTGAAAGGAGCATGCTACAGCTTGGAGCAGGGACAAAAGAAACAGTATTACGGATATTCCAGCCATGACATTTCTATTTCATGCAATCCTATTGCACATTCCCATAGGACACTGAAGAAGAACCACAGTTTGAACAGAACTGATTACACTAGAGCTTTCACCAGACCTCAGGGCAATTCAAGGTTAAAGGAGCTCAGAAGTATCTTGAAGCTACTTTCGCCTCTCTTCCTACTAGGTCATGATTTCTGTGCTTCTGCTCTAGGGACAGGACACAGAATTTCACTCTGATTTGCTCAAAGTTGTCAGTTCCAGAACTATTTCAGATGTCGTGAGCTCTCAGTCTGCCTTCTTTATGCTGTTCTTTAGCACGGGGGCTGCTTAGCCTGGAGAAGAGACAGCTCACTGCGATGTTATTGCTGCGCATAAACACCTGATAGGATTTACTAAAGAAGACTCCTCTCTGTAGTACCCAGTGACAGGGTGAGAGGAAAGGGGGCACAAACTGAAATACAAGAAATGGCACTTTCAACACAAGCAAAACCTTTTTTTTTAATGGTAAGAATTGTCGAACATAGAGAGGTTGTGAAGTCTCCATCCTTGGAGATACTCAAAACCCAAATGGACACAGCTTTAGCAACCTGCTCCAGCAACCCTGCTCTGACCAGTGACTTGGAAAAGACAGGGGTTCCTCACAAATTCAGCTACTCTGAGGTCAGGAACTCTCCTAGACAACAACTTGATGGCTACTTCACTGCAAGTAACTGAAAGGTATCAGCATCCATAATGCTTGCTTCAAAATATTTTCCTTCTCTGAAGGAAGGCAGAATGTGCTAACATGGATAGCAAGTGCAGAATACAGTGCTGGATGAATTTCTTCCAAGTTAGCATTTCTGCCTGCTCTAGCATGATTGTCAAGGGTCCCTGAGTGGAAGAAATGCTGCAGAAACTTGGAACTAGAGAACTTCCATATGCTCCTGTTTTTAGTGATGCCCCAGTTTTACGCTTAGTTATATACAGACTTTCTCAGGAAATTGGCCTCAAGAGACACTTTTCACTGAGGTGTGAGTGGAGTGAGCATGACTTGGGGGTGAGGTTTTCAAGGGCATCTGAGGGATTAAGGAAACTTACTTACACTAGAAAGTGAGAATTGGGACATCCTTTTCTTTGGCTGGTGATGAACATGCTTCCCATCACATTTATTCCTTGCTGTGTATGATTCCTTGCAATGAGAACTACAACTTCAGTGATGTGACACCACATTAGCCTCACAGGTTATACAATCCTGCAACAACAACAACAATTTGCTGTGGTTCTTGTCACTCCAGATGCTCTAGAGTAGCTCTCCACTTCAGCGGACACAGACACAGAGGTTCACAGCATATATCAGGTAGGAAACAGAAATTCTTTGCCACAAAATAATAACCAACATGGTCAGGTTTTCAGGTTTCCTAAAATGATACAGTTCTGCAACGTCAGATGATTAACCTACTGGGATTTTGCACAGCACCAGAAGAGCTGACTTCCTCCTTACCTTTTTACAGAGTATCTATAGCATCAATCAGTACCACTACCAGTGGTACCAACTTTGCAAGCTGTCACAGAAAAGTATACAAATTAGGAACTCTATGAAGGACCACATATTTTGCACCTAGAAATACATTCAAATATTCACATTGGCTTGCCTGAATCCTAAAAAAAAAAATCTCACCTTTCACTTTCATCTGAGAGATGAATAACATTTCTTGACAGGAAAATATGAATTACCTGTAGTAGCCACATCATGGACTTCTGAGCCCCAGGAGAGCAGGACATGTGAGACCCCTTACTAAGTACCACACTATCCTAACACTGGGATCTAAGAACATCAAACAGAAGATGAGGCAGGAATAAAAACAGAAAAACAATGTCTGTCAGGTCTGCCTGTCACAGATAGGAGCTTCTTTGACTCTGCTGTAGAGCTAACAAACAGAAGGGACATTCATGGCATGCACACCCTTAGCCTCCCCCCTCCCGCCTTTCCTCTCTTTGAAAAGCCAGAGCTCTTTGCATCTCTACTGCATCTCTAGTTTCAATGATGCTCAGTTTCTTTGCTTCCACATTGATATTTCACAGATTCTTAATGACCCCTTATTAAACCAAAAAGTGCGTTTTCATACATGCTAATGAGAAGAGCATAATGTTAGCTCAAGGAGTGGGAAGTACAGCTCCACAATGAAGCACTTTGCCAAAATACTTCAGTATTCCCACGGGCAGGTGAAAAATATACTCAAGGACAGAGTAATAACAAAGTCATATTCACATGCAAGGACATCAGAGCATACATGGCATATAATGAATTTGTGTTTAAACATCTGAATGGAGGGCCTCTGCATAAAATGCTGTGAAGGGATTAAGCCAAAAGAGTCATGTGGCAGTGACTCAATAAGAAAGATAAAGCACAGTCATTTAGGCTCCAGTTTCCCCCAAACCTTAGCGTCAGCTGCTCAGGCTTCATTAACATTACCACCTCTTGTGCTTCAGCTATTAACAGCATACTACATTGTGACTGGCCTTTTGTGGGGACACAAAAAGAATGAGTGGTCACAAGGAAACCTTTGTGCCTCTTCCACAGTTGCATAGGAGAGCCAGTCCTTGCAGTCCACAGCTGTATAGGGAGTTTCAGAGTTAATAATGCCAGCAGCAGAACACTTTTCAAAGGAAAGTGGAGCAGAAGGGAGGGTAGTTAAAGCTCTGCTCTCTTTCTCTCACATTAGCTACCAAACTAAACAGAGGGAGTTTATGCTATACCCCCACAAAGGAGACGTACAAACTACTTGTCATTGAAGAAATCCTTTCCATGACACTGAGACTTTCTGCCTGCCCTTGAGAGCTGACAGGCGCAACACTTTCAGGAATTACCAGCGCTGCAGTGCATCTGCAGTTCCCCCATGATTTTGCTATGCCCTTGATACTGTCAGGAGAATAGACATCATACAGTATTTATGCATGTCCTATTGCTGGATTTATTCATGGATTTTTAAGCACTGGCCATATGCATGATGCTTAGTAAGACATTAGCTCTGCCTGGAAGATATTATTTGTTACATATTTCTTCATTCTCTGCCTCAAAAAAATCACAAAGAGTATTTCAAAAGGTATATAAAAAGCCTTATTCACTCTCAAAACAACAAGTCCAGCAGCATGCCTAACTAGCCAATTAGCACCACTGAATTTGTCTTAAATGTCAAACTTTATGAATAAGCAATCTGGGCAGTAAGAACTGGAAGCTTGTTTTTACTAAGGACATGCTTACAGTCTGTAATACGAGCTGCAAGTTCTTTATAAAAATTGTTCACAACCTTCAGAAAGAAAAGGATAAAATAAATAGGGGATGATACTAGAAAAACCAAAACTCTCCTCATGCAGAAGGAATTAAAAAAGCTATTTTAAATAAAGCTGGACGTGTCAGCTTTGTGCAGAAAATGCATTTGCGTCTGAGCAAAAGAGCCGGCAGGTGTCAGCCTTGATTTATCCTACCAGCCTCTCCCTGGCTCGGTAGTAAATTCTTGCAAATTTGTTTGCTCTGATTTTTGACTGTAATTTTCTTCTGAGGAGTAATAGTTACACAAGTTAACTGTGTTATCAAACAAGTCTATATCGAGCAATATTTATATAGGTTAAAATGTTGAAACAGCTGTTACCATAGCAACTGCTGCATCAGATGGATTATAACCAGGTGAATGAGGAGACTGGATCAACTTCCTGATGCAAAATTCAATTAGTATGTCAGTGTCTGTACGCAGAAGCTAAACAGCAATTCATCTGCCTTGGCAGTCACATTTCACATGTGATGTTTTTCTCCACAAGGGAAATGATGACCATAATACCTTTATGCTTCCTTCGCATTTATATGTATGCCTGTTTTCAAGGCCTGAAACGCATTTATTTCCTTTATACAAAATTCTAACCACTGAAATGATGTGCGGGCTTTCGCTCTGTACACACATCACACAGGAGGTGTTTTGTAATGCCAGTGATCACTCTTCTGTGTAACAACAAGCAAACAAAATAGTGTTTCCTTTATTAAAAATGCACATAATATCACTTTTAACCTAAAATTTTATAAATACAAAGTGCTGTAACACATTCTGTAGGCTAAGGGCAAAAAAGCTCAGTCCTTGTGAAATTCAGATTTTGAAAGGCTCCTTATCTCCTACTACACTGCAATTTCCACAGCACTCTGAATTCCCAGGGATGCTGTCAGTCACTCTGATGGGTGCAGCACCCAACGCTGTTTGTTTCTGATGATCTTTTAAACCCACTCCCCCCACCCCAGTACAGTGTAACCCGCAAGAAGCACCTCGAATGAACAGTGCAAAAACGCATCTGTGGAAGACTCCTGACTCTTCATTTTCTTATCTGCTTTAAGTTATGCCATAATTTGATGTAGGGACTTGTAGACATTTCTTCTGAGATCCCCAAATCATTTCTTTGGTGTATACTCATGTGAAAGTGCCCTGCGGGTCTCACACTTTAAAACACTTTAATCTTCTTCAACCACAAAAACCTTCAAATGTTAGCTGATACCAAAGCCATCTTGTTTCCATTTGAAAAAGAAATGTAACACATTACTTCAATTATTTCCAAAGTCCCATACTTTTTAATAAAAAACTCATACAAAGAACATGCACAAATTTCTCAGAAGCCAACATGAAGGTTTTCCCACTCATAAATTTCAAGTCTGGATTTCCACCTGATCATATGCTCAAAATAAGCTTCCCTCTCTCTCATAGGACTTCCACCCAGGACTACATTCACAGTCCCCCTTGTTCTCTAGTTATTTTTACTTTCCAGTTCCTATTTATCTTTAGGCAGACACCAAACTGATGCATCAGCCCCTGAATTTGTGGTCAATTTTGAGGCAAGTCCTTTCAGCTCCCCAGATAAAAATCTACTTGGACCTTGTCCAGCCTAAAACTAGCTTCTACTGCTATGTTTCTTATTAGAATGAGGGAAATTCCATGGCTTCCTCATCTAGAATAAAGCAGAGATAATGTAGTAATACACACCAAACAATACTTCTGAGGTCAGCCAACCAGCACCACCATCAAGCAGAGCAAAATCCTGTGTCACACAGGATATGGTCTAAGTGGAAGCTCATAGTAAGCATATACTCAACATGAAGTTTGATACTCTCATGAGTAAATCATTGTCAGCATACGACCTCTGAAAAACGTGGTTTTCTTTGAGACTTTGTATCAGTGTGTTCTTATTACCCCAGTTCTGTGAACTTGGAAGGCTTTCTGTGCAACCACAAGTATTAAAAATAACCTTTAAAATTGATCTGTGAAATTTCAGTTGGTGGCTATTGCAGTTAGGTGAGATCCAAAGGTATGTGAGACACAGATTAGACTAACAAGCAAGCCACTGGACGGAGACTTAGCTGTCTGAGACTCAGAAGACTTGCTTTCAGTCTTTTCACTTATGTATGATGGGACCACAGATAAGCCACTTCCTCTCACTGCTATCTTTTTTCTGTATTCCCTGTTAGGATTATTTAGAGACAAAGATTGCTTTCCATTTTATTTACATAGCAGAGATTACAGTGATTACACAGCAGAGACCACATATTGTCAGGATGTCTGAGTGCTCAAGGAATGCAGTTATCCTGCAACATTATTAATAAATAATAGATACCATGGCAAATGTCAACTCATTGAAAATAGCTTTACAATTCTGGTCACATAAGCAAGGCCATCCATCATATGCTTTATTGATTTTAATTTTTTTTTTACAATGTTACATTAAAAATTTCCTGAAATCAGACTTTTGTCCAAGTTTCCTTTTCAGTTCCTTTTGTGTATTGAAAGAATTTGGTATAAAATGTGTTTAATTTGTAAAGAAATAATTTCAAAATCTAATCATAATGGGATTTCATGCAGGTAATTCCTATTTGTACATTAGAATGCAATAAAGGTGTTAATTAATTGTCATATTTTAACATCAATGCAGTTTCACCATGTCTAAATTTATGGACACGAGAAGTGAAAAATGTTGAGTTCAATGACAATAAAATATATATGCATTTTTTATTATGTGGGTTATTACAAACATACATAACTTGATTTGGATTTGTACGCGATATAAGATCAGAATAAAAGAAAGTTGTATCAAATCAAATAAGCAATTTTGGCGAAGATAAAGTATTTTTCTGCCATGTTGGCATCCATACTAATGAATTAGAGGACAAATGTACAAATTCTAATTGCTCTTTGGGCATATTTACACCTGCAGTCTGAAGACTGTGAACACAAAGGCAGCAGCATAGCTAAGTTCAAGGGAATTAGAACAGTATCAAGATGCTGCCTCTGTCTTGTCTTCTTTTATCAGCTTGGAAGCAAGGCTATGCCTACAGCATGACAGCACAGTCAGACATCACCAAGTATCTTTCAGCTTGGTGCCTTATACAGCCATTGCACAGAAGCACAGGCCAGCACAAAACTGGGCATTTCTAGTAAGCTCCGTTCTGTTTGCTAGACATAGTCAAAGAAAATGGTTTTGCTGAGTTGATGCCATGAAGTATCAGCTTAAGCAATGACAATTACTAGCACTTCCTACTGTTTATCAAAAGCAAAATCAAAGTTGCCATCTCATACTTCTTAGTTCTTATCAGCTGAAAATGTTCAATATAAGTGAACACAGAAGGTTTGGTGAAATTCAGGCATTTGCTGAGAGGCCCCTTTAAGCAGCTCCTCACAGATTTCTGCTACATTATTTCAGGCCAAAGATCTTTCATAATCTGCTGCCATTTCCTGTCTGCAATAATGAATCATATATCTCAACACAATCTACTCTTCCAGATCTCTTATCACTCTTTTTTTTTCTTTTTAACTAGAATTTTTTTGAGATTTAGTTTGCAGAAACATGCCAGTATCTATGGACCACATTTTTCAGCTTGTGTAAAGTTACAGAGGTATAGGGTAAAGTAATAGAGGTATATTTTTTAGTGGCTTAGCTGGAGAAAGCCTTGGATCTGTCCTGCGAGCTGGTTACCTAACTGTCCTTTGTGCTTTTGAAAATATCCTGTGGGGCCCCATATTTACTTTTCTAATTATTTAAAACAGTTTGGATCTGAGCCAATAAGGTTCATTAAGAGGCACTCAACCAGGTTCTTCATGTAAATTTCTAACATCTTTATAAACACGTGGCCAGCAAGACAAAGACAGTGGTAAGAAACCAGGTTTCCTTTGGATCAGTCACAATCTCCTCTGAATTTAAAAAATCCAACCAGAAATGGAACAAAGTTAATTAATTTTATAACCCTAATGCAAACTTCTTCTCCCAAAAACCAGACAAATTGGCAGGTGGTGTGAAGAAAGGACTAGGGAAAATCACCAAACATCAGGAGGCTGTTATACAAGCCACAGAAATAGCCCTCTCTCTTCATTGGGTGTGCATCTGCTCACACACAGCCTCTCAAGGAGTTCGTTGCAGAATTACAGGGGATTCAGAGAATGAAAGAAATAAAAGAGAGAAGGAGTTTTACAAAGGGAGACTTAAAATATTGATATTGCTTTTCTCAGACAAGAAATGCGATACAGCAAAGGCACTTCAATCCTACCTCTTAGGATTACCTTACCATGTCTATCTACTAGTGATATCAGGGTTACAATGGTCAATATGAGGAACAAACAGGCAGAAGTAAGAAAACTTCACAGTTATGATCTCCAATTCAGGGATTAGGGATTAGGCTGAGATCTATATGTGACCTGCAACTAGCTCCTGTACAGCTTTTTGCATCTTCCTCTAGTGCTGGCTGTGGTTAGACACAGGACAGCACACAGGTCTCATACAGTAGTGCAATTTTTTTGCTCCCTTAGCCAATGGACACAGTCCATGAAAACACAAAAATGGGCATATTCCCAAGGCTATAAACCGGAAGAATTAAAATAAGGAAATTGCAGTTAGAATACTACTTAAGTCTGACTAAATCTCATTCCTGAAAAACAGAACTCAAAAATCATTCATAATGCATCCTGCTTCCCTGTTCAGTGCAGTCATTCCTTCCAGTTCTTAATCTCCAAAATGCCTTGGATAAAACATGCAGGAACTAAAAATAACAGCATTAGCTCATCATCACACTCTGGTCAATGAGTTGAGTAATGTAGACCTTATGAAAATGTACTTTTAGAGCCCTTGCAGATCAGCCTTTTAACACAAGCCATTAAACACAACTCTATTGATCTAATTTCATTATTTTCAACAGACTGGAGTTTAGAAATTATGAACTCCACTAATTAATACTAACCCCAGGGAAAAAATGGCTCTGATTGATTAAATCTTAGTTGAAAACACTTAAGATGAGATGTTTGTCATTATAGATAAAGGTTTACTACTATGTAGGTCTATGTTCATGCAAAATACTCAAAGCCTAGTTTTGTTCAGAGACAATATGCAAAAAATTGAATAATTCTTTCACACTGATATATTACTGCCTTCTAGGGATAGGGCTAGAGAATGGTATCTTTCTGGGAAAGTATACAAGATAATAAGTTAAAAATGGTGATAATAGTAAGCTCATATTTCTATGCTGAAATAGAAAAGAGCACTTTTATATGTTGCGATTAAATAAGCCATTTCTTTTTTTTTTCAGAGAGGTGGAGAGAACTAGACATACAAAATTATTTCCTCACCATACAACAGTACTATTTCTTCTTGGCAACAAAGCCCTTCCTCAGTCACAGAAGCTAATTTAAAAAAAATTAAATTTCATGTTACAAGGGTATGCGAGTTGTGCTGTCACAACAGAGAGCCTAATCTTGCCTCCCATCCATGCCAAGTATCAGGACTTCTTTCAAACAATTCCTACTGAACTTGAGTATAAGCTTTATTAAAGAAGACCTACTGCTCTTACTGTGATTCTCCACAAAACTGTCACGCTTGATAGATTAAAGATCGGTGAATGTTTTTTGACTATTTTGGTGTTTGATTATTTTAACTTAATGGGTCAAATTCTGACTTCAGTTAGAAACATACACCTGAAACAATTAAGTCCATTCACTTCACATTTGTAGTAATGTAATAGAAGAATTTCGCATTGATGTGATGAAAGAGGGAGTAAGTAGCAGTGTTTACACACTTATAAATATATGTAATTATATGCTAAAGCTTGTTCTGTGCTTTCTCATTTTAGAATGCATTATGTGGTAGGTGTTCTGCTTCATATCTGGAGTGCCGGACAGGGCATATTGTTGTTCAGAGATTTGAACCATGTCACTGATTAGTAGTTCTATTAAACAGGAATAATGTTCCTATACTTACAGTACTTCATCATAGTTAAGTCATACTGCAGAAGAGATAACACACCTTTGCTTTATAATATCTGTCCTGAGGTAAGTCTAGGTATATGCATCTGCTACCTAAGACATACATATTAAGACGCACATCAACCTCTTTCTCCAGTTTTTCAAGATACCCCTATGCAGCAGCTTTGCCCTCAAATGCATCAGCTGTTTCTCCAATTTAGTGGCAGCCATGAACTTGCTGAGGGTGTTTCATCACATCATCTAGGTTATCAGTGAAGACATTAAACAAGTTAGCCCAGGATCAGCTGCAGAAGAGCTACACTAGTGGCTACCTGAACTTGAAACCAGTGACTCTTTGAGCCTAGTGATTAAGCCAGTTTTCCAGCCACCTTGTAATCCATCCATATCAAATTTGGCTTATAAGGATGCTATGGCAGACTTTAACATAAGCCCATTAAAGTAAAAGCATACAACATCCATTATTCTATCTCAGCTACTAACAGTGCCAGCTATCTAATCACAGAGAACTATCAAATTGCTCAGAGATGACTTATCCCTGGCAAATCCATACTGGTTGTTCCTAATTACATTCTTTGTGTTTAAGAGCATGGAAATGGCCTCCAGAAGGATTTGCTCCACAATTGTCCTAGAGACGAGGCAGGGCAGAGCAGGCTGCACCTCCTTGGTCACCTTTATGGATGGCCCTTCCTAAACACAGGCATAACGTTTGCCTTTTTCCCAGCCATCAGAAATATCCCCTAGTCATCACAGCCTCTCCAGGACAACAGATAGCACTCCCTCTGTGACACCAGCCAGTATCCCAGCCTGTCCTATGAACTGGTGTATATTCAGCATGCCTAAATGGTCCTTAACTCAGCTTTTCTCTAGCATGGGTAGCACTTCCTTCCCGGTGATTCTGCCACAAAGAACAGGTACTTGGGAGGCCTGCAAACAGATCTTGCCAACAAATATCAACAGATACTTACGATTTTACATATTCTTCTGTAGATCACAAAAAAAGCTTTATAAAGGTAGATATAAAACCAAAAGGAAAGGAGAAGATTTTTAATGCTTCCTTGGTTTTTTTTTTTTCAATTCACCATTTTTTGTAGTGAGTGCTTGCTATGGCTGAATAGCTCAATGTCTTCAGCTTTACTCAAATATTTGGTTATGCAGTTTTTCCTGGTTCGAAAGAGACATGTAGACCTGGAAGATGATGCTACAGATATTATAAATTCATCTTGATTTGGTCAAAGTTAGAATATTGCTGTTTGTTTTAGACTGTTTATATTGCATTTATTTCAGTTTTAAGGAGCTCATGAAAAATAAATAGGTCAGGAACAGAACTGACCTCAATGGACCTGAAATTCTAAAACTACATAAACAGAAGGAATAGAAGAGCTTGAACCAGCAGTCATTGAAGTCATCGAGACTTTAGATTGAACTTATAGTTTAAGGGACTAAAATGCTAATTTTTTTCTTAGCCACAATGAATACATTCAGTGAAATTTTGCACCGTTATTACTTGTTCATCCGTATAACACATATCATCAAACATAAAAAGATAGCTAGCTAGCCAAAAACTTTTTAATTGCATTTTCAAAAAGGAAAGATAACATTGTGTGCCTCTATTAGAGCAGCTAGGTGTGTAAAAGGTTTGCCTTTGTACTAATGAACAAGTTACTTAAATTTTGTATTCTAATACGCGTAAGTAGTAAACACCATACTTCTCACTGTACAGGTTCATTGGGAAGGGGAATAGATTGAGTTTTCTCTTCTTTACACTGCATAGGAACCACCTCTTATAAAGGAAGTTAAAATGAGCTGGTGTAGACCAGCAGGAAGCAAGATCGTGCTACACCAGAGGAGAGCGTCTCAAAGGCACAATGTCTTCAAGCTGCACAGATTGTACACCATTCATGGAACAAGGCTGTGCTGAAAGGAACAGTCTAGCCCTGAATATTTTATTTTCCAGAATTCAGTCTAATGAATTTTTTGGCTGTAGAGGCAACAGATTAGAACTAGAGCTGTGAGAAAACAACATATTTTGCATTTCCAAATGCTAACACATCGAAAACTACCAATAATATGTATTATAAGCCAAATTTTATCCTGGTGAGAATTGAAATGAATGAATTGGGATCCTCTCCAAAGAAAGGACGTGATAATGGAAAAGCTGACAGATATTTCACTAAAGCAGCTCAGGATAGAAATTTACTGTGGTACAATTCACTGAGCTGATCATGAGAAAACAGCAAATTTTAGCAGGCGTTATCAGTAAAAGTATTAAGATGATCCATGTTGTCAATAACTCAAAATGACATATAAGCAATCTATTGTGCTTTCACATTAAACAAAACATGATTTCTCAAAAATTATCTTTTCAAACCCTGCCTTAGAGAGAAGCTGAACCTCAAGACTTTAATTTTAACGTATATTCCAAGTAAATACTTATCTCTCTTCAGCAGAAATGAGCTGAGCACATCAACCTAGTGAGCAAACTGGTTTAATTGTCCACAACAGTTTCACCTTTGTTAAATGTTTTGTAGATATCAGAACACCTCTCGCAGAACCAGACTGAAAACAACCTCATAGCAACATGTGGGAAGTATATGCATCTTTTTGTTCTGTGGAATATACATATACGGGATGGGAAAAAAAGAACAGCAGAAACAGAAAACATTGAATCTCCATGAGAGTATAGCTTGTCTCCTGGGACAAATGATCCATGCTGTTCACAAAAGAGGAAGGAAAAAAGTCATTGCTGAATGAGAGACGCAGCAATATTTTGATGAATACCTTCTCTATTTAAAACAATACTTCTATAATATTTTTTCTCTGTTCAGGTCAATAATTTAATTTATGGCGAGGTGAAGTCCTTTTTCAAAAGCATAGTATGAAAATGGTTGGAAAATCAAATTTTCAGTAACAATTGATATTTTCCATCACTTTTTAAAAAGTGCACTTTAGAAAATTAGGTGGCTTGTTTTTCAAATACAAAGATGTACTGAAGTTGGACTAAGCCGTATTTTAAGAATAGCAGCCTTCATGATTCCTGTTTGCACAACCGAAAAAAGGAAAAGAAAAGAAAAAAGAAAATTATTGGTAAAGGTATTTTTGTCAGATAAGAAATCTCTGGATATTAGAAGATGAAACTTCACCAATGCTCTGTTTCTCAAGCAATGCCACACTTTCTTCTATTAAACTGAAAAAATAGCATGAAGTCCATGTGTCATAAGGAACTGAAAAGTATCTTCTATCTCAAAACAGTTATCTTGGGACAGGCAGTTCATACTGCCTTAAAGGGCAAAGAGATTATATGGCATTCGAAAATCTGATGCAAGCTGCTGAAATCTCAGAGATTATTTAAATCATGATGCCCAGTTTTAGGTCCAGTTTATCACTAAGAACTCTGGCACATGTTAGAAAGGTTTATTGAGCACAATGGCTTCATTATAGTTTCTTTTCAAGCAAATGTCAAAAAATTTTACAAACCCAAATATTAACATGTTTTGGGGGGAAAAAAATCAAGCATTTTAAATTATCTGCAGATGGATTGTTCAGAATGTTCAATAGGAACCAGAGATACCAAGCCATAGTATTGCTTGCTAAGTATTAAAAGTCATACCTTCAGAAAATTCAGTAAGTATACACTTTATCATAAAAGTGTTTATATGATACATGAGGGGTTGAAAATAAATCAAACTCTGTAGTTGCTTGCAATAATTATTGTGCTGTAAATTTATTTTCTGCTGTAGTAGAATTATTCTCACACATTTCAGAATTAGCAGTATCTACAGTACACAGCACAACAGCTGCCAGATTCTTTTTTAGTAGACTTACACTCCTAACATACGAAACATCTCCAGGAGAACTTTAAAAATTAGGTGACTCATATTCTTAACAGGCCAGAATTTTTTAATAACTGTTTCAAAATGTTTAGTTTTATATGGAACAACTCTCATGAATGCATCAAAGAGAACACAGTAACATCTGGGAGCCTCAGCCTGTATTTACTATATTATTGTCTTCTATAGAAATGAACTTAATAGAAAATGTGTTCATATTGTACTATGAAAATCTACTCAATGAAGAGCTATTTTATTGATATACCATCCTTCAAAGAAGTTCTATTTATTAAACACAGTTTCTGTCAGTACCCTGCTCCCTCCTCATTCCCAAACCTGTGGAAAAAGCAAGCCTATCTTATGAATCTCTAGCCTTTGAAAACATTGGAAGATCGGATGGCTAAAGGCAGTGGTAAATCAGTGTAAGAACCCTTGGCCAGTTCTGTCACAGGCTTTTCTTGACAAATCATTTTATCTGTTTATATCTCAATTTCTCATTTACAAAGCAAAAACAATGATTCTTGAGATGATTGATGAGAGCTGTCTCTCTTTCATTTTGCATTTTCTTTTAGACTGTAAGCCTCTTTGGGAAAGAAGTTTGGGGATTATTCAATAATAATGTTGCAGACTATAATAAAAAAAATTCATAGTTTACTGCATGGATTGGATTGCTTACCCAAGTCCACAGCAGACGAAGATAACCTCAGTTCAAGTATATATGCATTTCAGAATACAGCCAATGACTGCAGGTTCTGTGTGTTCATTAATATTTTCAAGCAAATACTTGAAGAGTTATTTTTAATATTATTGTTCTCAGATGAAAATCAGAGCAAACTGACACCATGCCCATTCTTGTCTCCCTGCTGTCTACTTGTCTTTATGATAAACCTGATTCTTGAATGCCTCGCTAATTCTCTGGTGAATTCTGCAAATAACAGCTCCATCTAAAAAAAAGATTAACTAACACAGTTCTTTTGATTCAAAATGCCAGGTATGAAAAATAGATGGTCACTCCACATGCCCCATCCCTGTTATTCAAATGAAAAGTATTCGACAGGAAAGAGTACCTGTTTGCAAGAGAATCCAGGGAGCTGGATAATGACAATAAAGGAGACAAAGAGTGGAGGACAGCAGAAGAATGCACAACAATGTCCAGTGCAAACCAGACAAGAGGAAAGAACAGTATTGCCCAGCTCACTGATCATGAATTGCCAGAAAGAGTATACTAACCTTCACTCGGACAGCAATATTAGAAGTTTGGACTTTAGACAGTATCTAAAAGTGAACACATATCTGCATGAAGAAAAATCCAGGCAAGCCCTTGTGCTCGTAACTGTTCCATTTTAAGTCTTAAGAACCATAGGAAAGTACTGATGACTGAGTATCATGAAAGCCACAATTACAGGCTGAGTCTAATTTAGCAGTTTTGGTCCTACCTTGATGGTCAGAGAGGCTGGCACCACTTCAACCTGGAGGCCTCTAATTCTACACTTGGCTGTCATTTCAGGGGTTCCCCTATCCTAGAAGATAACAGGAGTAACGAGCACAAACTGAAACACAGGAAGTTCCATCTGAATATGAGGTAAAACTTCACTTTGAGGGTGACCGAGCATTGGAACAGGCTGCATGGAGAGGTTCTGGAGTATCTTTCTCAGGAGAGACTCAAAATTCACCTTGATACAATCCTGTGCAACATGCTCTAGGTGTGCCTGCTTTAGCAGGGGGGGGTTGGACTAGATGATCTCAGAGATCCCTTCCAATCCCAACCGAAATCATCCCATGATTCTGTATTTTCCAGTTTATGAAAGGAGAAATAAATGACTAATTAAGTAAATCTCTGAAGCTGACAATAAGCTAAAGGTTTTCAGCAGATCACTAAGCTGGAATAGTCACAAACAATACAAACTACATGCTTTATAGAGCTATATTATAGGAACTATAAAAATACATGCAAAACAGCAGAAGACAAACACCTTTCAACTAGACAGAGAATTTTGCTAAGAAATTTGAAAACAAAGAGCAGTGTGGCAGGAAAATTAAAAGAACAGCAGTTAGATTAGAGACAACAAAAAATACTGAAAATTTTCATATGAAGGACTTGAGGAAGTTTAAGGAAACATCATTTCCCTCACCCTGATTTCTGAATTTTGAGCAGAAACTCAAGCAGGCAGTGACTGTGTCCATAAAACAAAGCATGAAATGCTTGTACTTCCTTATGTAGATAAGAAACAGAGGGCAAGTGACATGTTATGGGAGGATTAAAAAACATCTTAATGTGTGAAAGTTTAAAAAAAAAAAAAAAATAGATACTGTCCAGGGAAGATGAGAAACCTTCAATGTTGTTTCTAGGATACCTAATGCTATGCAAGTGTCTGAAGTTACTAATTCCCAGATACATATAAATGGGGGATACAATAACAGCACATTAAGAAACCTTAAGAAAATAATATTTACAAATGGGAAAAATATAATTCCTATTGCTTCAAGTGAAAAACAGGGCACTACTACTGGGCTTCCAAAATACTTGAATTAATAGTTTACTCTCTTGCCCCTGAGTGTTTCCATTTTCCAATCTGAACTTTAATCTTACTACTTAAAGAAATATAATAAGCTGAAAACCAACACACACATTTTTTAGGAGTATTTTATAGAGATAGCACAGAACACAGGAGAATGTATTAGTTTAAGTGACAAGGGCAGCATACCCCATAGTATGCTACAGTAGCCATGTGGTACAGTAAACACAACTGTATGGTGTCTCACTGAGTCAACATGGGATTCCAATCTTTATTTGTCTTTTTAAAAATTAAATGCAGCTGGAGCAAAGTGCAACACAAAGCTCAGATGCAGAAAAGAGCTTACAAGATGAGGACTCAGACTAATCGCTGGCTCAGTCTTTCAAAAGCTCTATGTCTGTGTGATTGAGGGCTTGGAAAGTCATTTCTCTACCATAAAAAGTGATGTTTTCAAATGTGGCATGGTCAGTAGTTCCACCTCAGAGGGCTGTACTTTATCTTCACTTGCATCTTGCAGCAATTTTAATGATGTCATCCAAACAATCTCAGTTTGTGAGAGGATGGGGTGTTCTATGGAAGAGCATAAATGAACTTTTTTAAGGTCAGGAAACCAACTGCTTAGTTAATTTAAGTAACTGGAGTACTTTGATGCTCAAATGGGGAAAAATTGTTAGTAGCAGAATGTATGTAGCACCACACTTCAAGGTGTTTCATGCATCCAGTCAGCTTTATTGAAGAACTAAGCTTATGAAAAGTAGTAAGTACACCTTACTTCAAATATCACTTGCAATAACTGCTTTAGTTACATTTCTGTATTTCTCCTGCCCTAAAAATATCTCCATAGGAGATAAGAGAGGTGCTAGAACAACCAGATGGCACTTGCTTATATTTATAACATTTACGTCTAGTGATAAACTACATGAAACATGATAAAAGATTAAGGAATGGCTGCACTTCAGTGAGGAATAGAGCTTTAAAACTAATTTTTTGAGGTTATATCATAATCTCAGCTAATGGTTTGAGACAATAAGATGGACAATGCAAAAAGTTGTCTGTAATTTGCAGGATGTAGCCCTAAATACATGAGAAATGAGCTAGCCTAAGTCCTGATTTTAGGTATATTCACACACATACATAAATATTGGCATAAAAATAATCCATGATTACAAAAGTACAGTGTTTTGCAGAATCAAGGTTTATTCAGGACTATTTCCCCTCCTACCTTACCATGGAGCAACTAAGAAAAATAATACTTGCAAATTTACAAAAAAAAAAAAAAATCTTTCTTTTTGTCTTGGTTCTGCTCCTGCAAAGGCTAAAGTAATTCCTTACATCCTGAGATTTTCTTTTTACACCTTCCTCTAAGAGATTTGCACATATAAATGCCATTAAAAGACACAACGGATTCTTCATGTTCACTTAGAAACGAAAAGCTACCAAAACCCAACGCCAGACATGGCTAAAGAGATCCCAGATCGTCATCCACTGCAGAGAATATTTTGTCACTTATTAGCACCACTTACCTTGGCAAGGGAAGAACTCCATGAATATTTTTTTTCTCAAAACCAGTAATACCTGGAATTTATTTGACTAAGGGGGCAGTATGTCTAACGCAATATGTCTAATTTACACTTCAGCCTGTTACTCTTTCAGTCATGGGAATCCATGTCCAGAGAATGATTAAGCTCACTGGAAAATAAAATAAACCAGATAACCACACCCTCAAGTGCATCTTTTTATATTTGCTCTAAAGAGAACTCTAGAATACCAGGACAGCTTGAGGGTGTTTACAGTTAACATCCAAAGGTAAATGAGATATTTCACACCAGGTTTCCTGCATTCCAAGCTTTCAGCTGCTGTGTTACACCTTTTTCTGCAAGACCGAGGACCCCGTTAAGAGATTTAGCTCCCATGAAAATATTTTCTCACTGTTACTTTGTTTTAATACAAAAACGATCCTATTAGGGTTTCTGCAGTTCTGGGAAACAATCCTGTATTTCTTGCCATAAATCATTCTTGTTTGCTGTGCTACGTACACCATGCTTGGGAGTATGACCTGCTGTTAGCGGTCACACCAATGCCAAACAGGGAAAGTAAACAACCTCCCAAATCATACCTGAAATTCCTCACATTATACAGTGTTAAATAAATTATCCCTGTTGATTTCTTCAGAGCTCAGAGAGTGCATGCCTAGCTCTCTACCCATTAGGTTCCCAAGTCTTTTTCACAGTCACTGTCTCACAGCACAATCCCTGTTGCTATAAACATCCTGCCTTTTTACTCCTAGATCTGTGACTTCCAACGAAGTAGCTCAGCTCGGCCTCACCGAACAGAAGACACTGTCATGCGTGCTTGGGACCTCTGTAAGGTTTAGAAAATGATGCCTCATTACCACTCTTATTTCTACAGCTTCCTCCTGTCTGCTCTTCTTCAACCCTTTTCTGGGGCTCTATCAACCCAACCTCTTCTCCCTTCCCGCTTTCACGCTTTGCATTGTGCTTTCACCTCTGCTCTCTTCACATGCCACACCGGTAAGTTAACACTGCCACATTTAACCGGGATCAATTTTCACCCTATCTTGCTGCTCCATTTCTCCTTCTACTTCATTTTCAAATGCCACCTGTGAACTCCTCTCCTCATATCAAGCTCTGAAATCAGCTTCAAATCCACCTCCTTTACTCAAAAAGCTCTCACAAACCCCCAGTGACACAACTCCGACATGAGCTCAAAACCAACGCTCTCCTGACCCACCCTGACACTGCCACCTGCCTGCTACGTTAAAGGGCCTTTTCCTCCAAGTTTCCACTGCCTCGATGGCAACTATTCATGACAGCCAAAATATTTTAGTATATTCCCTTGCTGTCCCTCGCGGGACACCTGCGGTCCCCAACAGGCTGGGGCTGAGGCAGGGGGCTTAGGGCTTTCGTCGAGGTGGTGATCAGAGCCCCAGAAGGGCCCCAACCCGGGTGACTCTCCCTCCAATTCCCTCGCAGCGCTGCTAGGAAAGCAGGAGGAAACGCGCCCTGGCCCTAGCCAAGACCAGGCAGTGGCCGGCCCGAGCGACGCAGCCCCGGCGGCCGCGCCCTCCCGGCTCGGGGGCTGGGCTGGGCTGGGCCGGGCGGCGGCTCCGCCCCGCTGCGGGG
>VZTE01005904.1:435313-494557 GCA_013397775.1 Eulacestoma nigropectus
GGTGGCGGCGGCGCCTGCGGCTCGGCCCTTCCCTCCCCTCCCCTCCGCAAGGTGAGTGCGGGAAGGGGGGGCTCGCTGGTTTCCGTGCCAGGGCCGGGCGGGGAGAGCTGATGCCGCCGGTGCCGGGCAGCCCCAGGTGGGCGCCGCTTCCCCCGCGGGCAGCCCGCTAGGGGCGAGGGAGGCGGCGCGGCCGCCGGGCCTGCGGAGCTGGTGCCCGTCAGCGCTGTAGCCACGGCCGGACCTGCTCAGGGCGAAATTTCCGAGGCACAAGATGGCATCTGTGTCTCCTTTTGCTTTGTGTTCCCCCTCCCGCCGTGCGGTTGTCTCGCCATGATTATTGCATTTATCCGTTTGTGCCTCCCGTACATGCTCCCTGGCTCTCTGCCCGCTGGAAGCGGGGAGGGAAACGGCCGGTTCTCCTCGGCGGTTTCCGGCTTGGCTGCTGGGCTCAGGCGCAGGTTGCCCGGCTGCGCTCCGAACCCTCCTGGGGCCGGCCGGGTGGAGAGGGGTGGCAGGGCATCCTCTGATCAGGTAATGTCAGATCTCGAACCAGCACCGAGGCAGTAACAGCTGGTGAATTGGCAATTCAAGAACCCCACATTTACGATTTAAAGCTTCTAATTTGTGAAAGGTTCATCTTGGTAATCAGATTTATTTTGCGTCCATCCACCTGACCGATGAAAGCTGCTCTAGTCCTTTAGAAGAAAAAAGGAAAATCGTATATTACTTGAAACATCAGTTTTTAGTAGTAGAAAGAAGTGAAGGGCACTGTGCTCTTTTATTTGTCAATATCATTACGTGTATGTTCAGTGCCATATGTAAATAACTCTCCTGTTCCACACTGTTTTGTGTAAAGCTGAAAGCCTCAAGGATCTGTACGACCGCTCTTAAAGCAGTAATTGAGGTTTGCCTTCTTTCAAAGGTGTAAGTGTGAAACTGAACCTGGTAATCTCAGGGTTACATCCTTTAACCCCCTACCCCCAAGTTACATTGTGATAGTATTTTGGAAGCTTGGCATTGGAGTTATTCTTCTGTTCGGTTGTTTGTAATACTTTCCCCCTGTCTACAAGCCTTTCTTTAAACCAGGATGACCTTTTATCTCCCTGAAGCACCTGTTTGTTGGCTTTGGTTCTCCCCATGTTTAATTGTGTTGTCCTCTTTCTTTCAGTTTCTGGAGAGATTTTATTTAATTTGGGTCTCAGAAAGCAGCTGTGACTCCTGTTTCAGAGTAGACTTCTTGGAAATAAACTGTTCTTGTGTTTTGCTCTAGCAAGACTCTTGTAAGGACAAAACTGTGTTTGGTCACTTTTCCAACGTGTTGGACAGAGGAAATGGTGGGCTGGATTTTGACGTCTGCAGTGCAGGCAGCATTTGGTTATGGTCTTCGATCTGATTTTTCTGATAATCCACTCTTTTTCCAATTTGTCTATCCAGGGTTCTCAAAGAGGGAGTGGAAGAACCCCGTGACAGTGCTATCTGTCTGGTACAGATCTAGGAGTTGCAGTTCTCACTGGTACTTAGCATGAAGACCAGCAACACCTCATTTAGACTTTAGCAAAATTTTTAATTGCTGTTTGAACAACCTATTGGTTTAAACTAAGTAATGTAATGATTTAAGAGTAATGTTAATACCAGTGAAGGAGGAATTTAGTGTCAAGCCATGGAGATCTTTTGAATTGTGAGCTGCCATAACTAGTATAACCAGTCACGTTTTGCACATGACAGACTCTACTGGATGATAATGTGGCAGTTAAATGCTGCCAAGCTTCAGTCTAAATGAGTTTCTAAAGTTTCTTTACTGTTAGAACTTCATGGGTGAAGTATTGTTGTTTCCAGAAAGATTCCAGCACTTTACTCAAGAATTTAGATGCTGGTCATTGGAATTTGCTTTATTTTCAGTTGAGAAAAAAAATTAAGTGCTTTTTAGAGAATGGTGCTTTTTTCTATTGTATTTGTTGGAGTTGAGATTCAAATATAAATGTTGCTGCAGATTTGCAGATTCAGGAAGACCAGCTATGACTTTATGGAAGGGGAAGGTTTCTTTAACATTTTTCTTTCAGAAGTTTGTATTATTGGGGAGTGAAAGGGATCACATAGCGCAAAGTAAAAATTCCTGTTCAACCCTACTACAGGGTTAGGGGGTTTTTTCCCACCTTAGTAGAGTTTCAAGCCCAACCATCTTGCCAGTTCTTCTCTGTTATCCATACTTTACATGGTTGTTAAATTGTTCTGATAATTTCCCACGTAACCTTTTTTTGAAGAAATGAATAATAACAGCTCTTTTCAGTCTTCAACTAGTGTTGAAAGCTGTTGGTACGAGTTGGCGGAAAAAAAAGGTGCTGATACCTCATCTGAACTAGAAGACAAAATATGCTCTCGGAGACTTTTTAGTACTTTTTATTCAAAATCTCCAAGAATATTGCTCTGTAGTTTGTTCTTCAAGGTGTTTTGCTGCTTCTCAACGGTAAAATCACTCTAGAGACAAAATTATGCCACATGATGCAGAAGCATTAAAAATACAAAATTCCAGAGAGTGAAGTTTGTTAAAGAAAGAACCAAGCAGTCAAGAACAGTAGAAACATTTGACCTTTAAAGTGTTGCTAGTAATAACAGTCTCATAGTAGTTTTTCCTGTGGCTATTGTTAGTTATTGGCAAACTGAGGGGCATTTTGACCGGTTATGCAATTGCTTTTGTCAACCTTGAGAACTGTCTGTACCAAGTCACTGAAACAGTACTTGGGTCCATCTTGCAAGTAGCTTCATAGCGATTACCACTGCTCTAGGAACAGTCAGCTGGTGTGCCAGGATATTGCTGAGAGCAGTAATATAAAAGTTGAGTGGATTATGCGTCTGTTGAGAATATGTAGCCTGTACTGATGGTGTTTACTCAAAGGGCGGTGCAAGGAGATCACCCTGTATTGTTGTTGGTGTGCATGCTAAGGCTGTTTTGTTAATTGAATCTCTTATCCACAGATGTGCAATAATCTCCAGGGGAATCTGGAGAAAATTATTTTCTCGTGTTCCCTCCCCCAGCATTGTTTCCCTTTGGGTGTCAATGGCATTGCTTCCTGGCTTCTGAATGGGTGAAAAGGCAGGAGGGAGGCAGAAATATGAGAGGATTGACTGTGCCAACAAATAGGGTTTCTAAATAAGGGAGCCATTAGTTTGAAGTTCTGAAACCTTATATGTTTGTATGTAATATACTATACATGCAAAAAGAGTTCTGTGATTTTTTTTTGTTCATTCACTACTTTTCCCATAGTTTCTACAAAGGAAAAGTTTCCCAATGTTTAGACTCTAGACTGATTACAGGTAGAGTGTGTCAGAAAAATGATCTTGTACAGTGCATGTTCCATATGGTTTTTTCTTTAATAATATTCAGCTATAATGTTTACAAATACTGGTTCTTAAACTAAGAGATCAAATGTGTATTACAAACCAATTTGATGGTCTTTTTAAAGAAACAAAGCAAGTCTACGTTTAGAAAAAAATTAAATCCCAGATAGTTCATATCACCAGTTTTGCTCATTTGCAGTGAGCTTAGACCTGCCACTCAATGACTTATACTCGAATTATTCTTCCATAAAATGCACATAGTACTTGCAGTGCTTACCTGGTTGTCTCACTGTTCTCCACAAATGTAAGGAATACTTTACAAGTGAAGTGAAAGATGTTATGTGAAGGCAAACTGATACTATGTACTGTCCCTACATTATTTCACAATAAGCAAATGAAAAATCAGTATTATCTGAAAAAGTAATTTAAAATTAATTTTTTGTGTGTTTAAATATGTCTGTGCAAATGATAAAGTTCTGTGTGCAGATGAGCTTACCTGGAAAGTGCTATTGTTTGCTCATCAGTCTTGGAACTGTGAGTCTAACAGCATTTATTTGAAATATTTTGTTCTGAGACTGCATGTACTGTGTCGTGACTTTGTGTGCCATTCTTATCAGTGTTTCTCGAGATAATCCACTGGGTTTAGGAATTTTTCATTTATCTGTTTAAAAAACAACAAAAAAACCCCCAACACAGCTCCAAGTATCATTTCAATGCATTTTATGCTCTAGAAAGGAGATCACTTAATGCCTACAAGTTTGACCTGATGGTTTTTGGAACAATGTGACAGATATATAGTACCAAATAGGCACAAAATTTTTTTTTCAGAGAGGAATGCTAACTGTTGAGTGGGTCCTTGCACTTTGTGGGGGCAAAACCAGGTTTTAAAAAACGTGGTGACATAGTGCCAATTTTCTGCTTTTTTGTGTTGGTTAAAACTTACCTGTAACCCACTCAGGTACTGAAAACCAGAGTGGTTCAGATGGATTGACACTCTTTAGTTCTTAGTATAAGTCAGCAATAAACTTTCGAAGTGTAAATTTGCCGTTTGTCTGCCACTTCTATGAACTTGTATGCATCAGAGTTTGGAATAGAAAAATAAAGACTAAATGATAGCATAAGAAACATGGCCCCGTATATCATCCTTTTTTTAGGCTACACCAGAAAATTAAGTAGAATAATTTCCTACATTAATTGTGTATTCTGAAGCTAGAAGTATGACAATTGTGTTTTGGAAGAAAGTAACTCTTGACACTACTCTCTGCAATAGATGTGACCCATATATACCCTACACAGAGTATTAAATAGAGTCAGTGTAAAATTGAGTGAAAGGTGTCAATAGTTCTGCTACTCATTTGGTTGGATGTACTGTTTGCAGACAGGTGCCTAGGTAGTGCTATAAAATGACAGAAAGAAGACCCAAACCATTCCGATTTCTTCATACCTTGTACATGGTTTCTTATGGTGTAAGTCTCTAATCACACAGTCTTAGGCATTTAAGATACCTGCTGGTATTACTGTGGTTTGTTCTCCACACAATTTACTAGCTTGAAAAAGAAGGAAGTGTTGTATCGGGTCAAACTACCTCCTTTGGAGAACAGACTCCAGTTTCTCTGATACTTCTGTTGTTTTGAGTACGTGCTTGGGATTTTTCTGGGTGTCAAATTTGGCGGGGGAGGGCGATAGAGTAGGTTAATTCTTTGGGTTTTTTTAATTCTTTGAAGGATCAAGACAAACGAATAAATGGAATGGAATAAATGGATAGTTTGCCGCGATGTCTCATCGGCCTTGGTATAGAGGAGAAGGAAATGGCAAAAATTGTGTATAGAAATGTTAGTTCCAGAAGTGTTTGCAGTGAAAGAGAAAAAATTGGTTCCAGGGGACTGAAAGGGATGTGGCCATGTCCCAAGGGCAGTGTTACTCAGTATGCTGCTAACCCTTTTTCTCTCTCTTCCTCCCCCGCCCCTACCCCCCCAGTAATTCAGTAGACCACCATGAAATCCTAGTTCTAAGAGAAGTGGAATAGACAGCACGACATAGCTGTGTAGTTCAGATGCTTAATGCAAAAAGCATAATTTCTGTGTGCACAGAGCACAGTGGTGAGGCTCTGCTCGAGGTGCTCAGCATTGCTTTTTGGAGGTTCTATTCACTGTCTATACAGGGACGTAGTTTTGAGAGGCTTGTATGGTAATTTAGGCACTACAATTAGATTATTGCAGTCGAACAGGATGATTTTTTTCCCCTCTCAGCATCTCCCAGGTGTATGAATATAGCAGGAGCCTTAGCTGTATAACAGATGCCATTTAACCTGTGCTTCTTTTAAGAATGTAGGAAATTTCTTTCTAGATGTCAGCTCCTGACATAGATGGAAAGAGTAATTCTGTTGATAGTGCAATCTTATATTTCTTCTCCTGAGAACTTGTGGGTAATCTCCAAGATAGACAGTTTCCAGGATAAGTAGCAAAGCTGTGAATAAGTCTGAGACAAAGGATTAGACAAAAAGTTGTAATGGATGGAAGGAACTGCTAATGCAGCACTTACAGACCAATTTGCAAACTTTTTGAATTAATAAACAAGTGTATCAGTGAGTAATCTAACAGAATGAAAAGTCTCCTGGATTTAAAGCTAAGCATGGATGATTTTGCAGGATTAGAGCATCAATATTGAGAATTAAGAGCTTTAGAGGAAAAACTAAATCTTGTCATAGATATAGCTTGAACTCTAGATTCATTTTAGCTGAATTAGAGTGGTAGCTATTCTTGTAGTTAAGAGCAGGAATGCTTCTAAGTCTGTGTGTGTAATCTTGAAGCTGAAAGACCCAGACTTCAGCATTCACTCTTTTCCTGCATTGACAACATGGGTAATTCAGATCTACAGTCTGTTATAGTCTCTTTTGCTTGGGAAAGGCAAAGTCAAACACCATTTGAAGCTCCTGGTCTGTGTGTTTGTAGACACACTAGAGAAGATAAAACTGTACCCTGTCTAGTCCTCATCTTGCAGTGAGACTGCTTCTTGTTTTGCAGACCCATTTACTTGGTTCAGTTTGATTGCAGCTTCCAGGGAGCAGAGTGGAGGAGATAGGTTGTCAGCCAAGAGCTGTTGGAAGCACAGATGGCCTTGATTCCCTCACCTAAGCACATTTTCTTCCCTTCAAAGTATTTTACATAAATGAAACTATCACCCTTAGCTTTTCTATATAGAATTCCTTTTTTTTTTTTTTTTGTTACTTGGTATCAGTGTACTATTACTGTATTAAAAGTTTCTTGGAAGATTATTCATTTTAATAGAACTGTTGACATAAGGAAGACAACTGCAATACATGATTCTGCCATATTTGAAGTTAAAAGTTTGCAAGGGTTTTAGGGTATGGAGAGTCTGTTGGGATTCGAGGAGCCACAGAACATATTATCTGCTTTGAAAGAACAGTAGACTCAGAGGACAGTTCTGTCAGTGAGAGTGCAGACTCTTCTGTGGGTTTTGATGAACATATTGCCTTCATGTAAGGGTTGCTGAATTCTGCTATGCTGCTTGTTCAGTTCCTTGTCATTGTTTCTGGATGTATGTCAAAAGAATGTGTTATTCAATCTACTGCCTTCCTGCATAACTGCTGGGTCATCTTTAGATGTTAGATTTGCTCTTTACATCAGCATTTACAAAGTTTTTACAAGGATTTCAGCTTATCTCTTTGTTCTGAGAAGCTGTGATTAGATCAACAGTTTATTTTATATACAGTCTTCAGAGTTGAAAAGATTCCTGTTTGATGTCTCTGGTTGCATCCAGATTTTTTTCCATGTGATCTGTTGTCTATGCTAAGAGCACAGTAAGAGCCATGAAACAGAAGTATGAAACATGAAACAATGCTCAGACAAGATGAGATACTTGAATTAGGGGTAAAGCTTTTGTTTGTTGGTTTGGTTTTTAAAATTATTTCCTCATAACCTAGGAGAGTAGTAAGATGTGAACATTACCATGCCATGTGACACTTCTTAGATTTAGGCTCACTGAAAAAGAGAAGTAATCTGAGTGACACTGATATACAGACTTGTTTATTATCAATGGAGCTGTTGGAGAGAAGGCACTCTTACAATCTTTTTCTTATACAAGTAGAATCTAAAGATTATTTATAAAGTTGTTCAGCTCTTGGGAAACCAGACAACTTATGCTGCAACAAAGTATGATAAAGCTAAAAAAGAGAAGCAAGCTTGTACAAATGTTGTACAGAGCATGAGCTGGAGGGTAAGCCTAGGGTAGACTGCAGTTCAAGTCATGCGAAACACCATGAAAACATTTTCCTATTTGCACAGAAAAATTTACATGTTTATTGAAGTGGTCTTGGAGAATATAGAGAATCTGAGGATTTTCTGTAGGAATAGAAATGCTACTTGCTAATGACAAGTGTCCTCCAAGTTTTGTTCCAGCATCATAGGTAATAAAATTTCTCAGTAGGATGATGAGAATGGGAGAAGTAACATGAAGTTCTGTGTGCATTCCAGCTATTTTGGCTTCCTGTGGAAATAATTTGTGGGTAAATAGTCTACCACCCAGAGGAACTCTACTGTAGTTGGCTGTTTGCAGGACCATTTTGGTTTCAGCATTTCTTGTTTTCTGTGACAGACCACTGCCTGAATTCAGCTGTATTACTCATGAAACCAGGCTGAGTCTAGAAACAGTTTTGATGTATTTCAGTGTCCAGGCTGTGCCTGTCTTCTCTGGCATCAGTCTGCAAACAGGATGGTTTATGGAAAGTGATGCTGAGGCTTCTTGGTGGCTCCTCAGAAAAACCTATTAGGGATTTTCAAGGTTTTGGCAGGGCTTGTGACCCCAGTTGGTTCTGTATGGGAATGGGTCTTCCAGTGCTGTGATCCCTTGTGTTCTAAGCAGACTTGTTATGAATAGGGCCAGCTCAGGTTTGATGCTTAAACTGAGTTGCATTAGTCTCTCTCAAAACACTGAGAAACACTTGCAAAATTGCTGGAGCCATGAGTGGACTTCTTCAGGAAGACTCAGATCCATTGCTGTGCATTATTACATGTGGGTTTATGTACAGTCATCTGTAGTGTGGCACTGCTTTCTCTGGCATGGTAAAAGCAGCTATGCTTGCTTCTGACACCCATCCCTTCATCTAGAGTATCCCTCCCTTTTGTTTGTCAAGATAAAGTCTGTCATGGAGATCACAAGTGTTGTGTAACTCTTTATTGTCAGAGATCTTGGAAACTTCCCAATACAAATGCTTTCCTACAGGGTAGTGATTTCTTTTTTTTCTTTTGTCAATCATTGTTAGTATAATGCTATTTATTGAAACTTTTCTCTTTTTTTTAGTTTTAATATACTGGGAAGAAAGCAAACAGAAAAAAGTCTCTTACATCAACTCATTGTGGCAAATTAAGGTTGTTTTTATATCTAAAACTGTGTGATAACATAAGTTAATTTTAAATTTGACTGCATCTTTTGGGGACAGTATTGGTGGATTCAAGTTAGCGTCATGTGCTTCTGTTGTAGTCAGCTTTGGCAAAGACCAACTGGCTTGATACTTCTGTTGGGGACATTTGTCTTGTTCTTTGAAAGCATAACAGAGTTCAAAGCCTAAAATAGTGAGAGGTTATGTGCTCATTCTTGGTCTCTGCAGCCTCAGGGCCAACATTTTGTGACTGTAGGGATTCCTCATTACATGGCTGTGAAATGTTCCTTTTAATTCTTGGATGCTTCCCTGGGCTGTTTCCAGTCCCTTCTTATTAGTATCTCTCACTTTTTGAGACTAGACTTAGATTCTGGTATTTCTTTTGAAAAATCTCACTGCTTTCAGCTAAGCCATATGCTTTTAATAATGTCCCTTGTTAGAGCTGAACCACTATCTTAACCCTCTTTGGTTCCTGGATTTGGAACAGACAGTGCCAATGCCTGAAGTTAGAGATTATAAAAATAAATTAAGGCCCTGTTAAATTACTGCAGAGACAATTTACACTGCCAGTTATTTTTTAGCAACTACACTTCTGTTTTATCAATGCTAGTGCTTACTAACCTGTCTTTGCAAACTGAATTCTCATTTAGGACCAAATGTTAGCTGCATCCTGGAAATAAAATGGGCGCAGGGATTGAGCTTGTGTCCTGGACTGCTGCTTGTTCCCACCGCTTAATTACAGCAATCTCCCTGGCATGTTTTTTTCAATACTACCCAGGACTCTCTGGGACCTTTTTCCCTCCTGGCGTATTTTGGGTGATATCACATGCCAGGAGCCATTACCAGCAGGCAGTGTAGGTAAGGCTCCACTTCTGTTTCCTTCCGCCCTGAATGACCATAGGACACCATCCCAGCAGGTCTTATAGCCTCAAACACCTCAAATTCCATCCCGTCACACAGCAGAACAGAGAATACATGCCTTCATTTTCATACCATGAAAATATTGTCCGCTTTGAACATAAAAATTCCCACAAAGAATATCTTCAGGGCATAAGGGTGCTATGTAGGACCTGGAAGAGTGTAACTAAGAAGATCTCAGAGTAAAAAGGTGAGGTCAGATGTTAAGGAAGAAAGAGCATGAGCTGTACTTGCGAATGAGAACTGTTTCCCCATGACCCTATTTATCTTTTTGTAGGGACATTGGCTTCCAGGAGAAGCAGGTGGATATGTACAGCGGGTAAGGTCAGTGCCTTGCACCTTTTCCCAAAGTTGGTTGCTTATCCTTTGTTCCAAGTAATATACATGTGATTCCACTTAGGCTGTTCTTTGTTTCCTGTCAAGCCAAGTGTGCTGCTGAGTAACTGAGTCATGGATGTGCATACAAGCTAAATCCTGTGGTCTTATCTCACTCACACACCCCCACAGTTGACTTAAGGAGGACCAGTGTGAAAACAGTGGAGTCAAGAATAAAAAGGTATTAGAAAATGAGTTCATAGTACCTGTGCCTATGGCTCTAGAAACAACAGCAAAGCAGTCCATTCTGTATCTTGTCTGACTCAATGATTCTGTAACACAGACAACAATCTGAAACAATTCTTTCTTCCTGTTTCTTTAGCTGTTGACCCTTACATTTAAACTCTGGTCTGAAGACAAGAGTTACGAATTTTCTCATGGTCTCTCTTGCAGTGGTTAAGAGCATTTAATAAAAATTGCGATTCAGGCAAAATTCCTGCTCTGGTATAATCTTGCAGTATCTCATGGAACTTTGCCAGGAAGTTTCACAGGTACTGACAGCAGAGAGGTTAGACTCAGAAATCTGAGATTTGGCTCCATTCAACTCCAAATGGAAGTGCATGTGCTTCACGCTTGCAGGAAGCATTCAGGTTGTTCGCATTCCCTTGTTTGGGTTCCTGCAATCTGTTCCAGTCCCTTTGCCTCTCCAGTGCTAACCATACTGTCTGTATGCAGTACTGTGCTAGATATGTTTCCAACATCATGGCTCCCCTTTGTAGCCCCTTTTCTTTCTCACTTGGATTAGCGCCAAAGTTCAGTTTCAGCAGCATTACCTCCCTAGCTGCTTTTTCATTACTATTTTCTTAGTCAGCTTCATACCTTAGTGGAGCCTATTGGTGTGTTTATTCTGTGTCTCTTCTTGCAAAAGGCCATTCTCCAGCAGCACCATCCATCTCACCAGTTTCGTTTTGGTCTCATCCAGACCCTGCTGCAGTGCCTTCATTCCCATGTTAACTGTATGCTGAAGAACAGTCCTCTCTGAAAGCAGCAGAGGAGAAGCCTCTGGCTTGGCTGTTAAATTTGGCCTGGGAGGAGTGTGCTCAGGTACTGGTGGGAAGTGATGTGCATGCCATCTGGCCAGCTCAAAGTGTCCTGGGAGACTGGAGTATCCAAGCTGGCGATAGTAACCTATAAAATCTAAAGTCAAAATGCATACAAATCATATTCTGTCCTCAGGAACTGGAGTGTCCCTCATAGAAAAACCATCTGGTCATTAAATTTCACATCTGTGACTCAAGATGTGATGTAACTAGTGTTTTAAAAAAACAGATCAGTGGGCTATGGGCAAAAAAAAGGTAAAAAATAATTGAATTTTGTTGTGGCTAGAACTTGGAGGAAAAAAATTTGACTGAGGGTGATGCCTAGCATTGACAATTTTGGCATGCCTCCTCAAAAGTCAGTGAATTTATGCCCAGTAAATTTGCTTTTGCTTGAAAAACTTGCTAACACAGAAGGATTGGCATCGCTGATGGCAGCACCTAAATCCGTTTGTAATGGAGTTTCACAAGAATTGTGTGTTACACGAGGAAGGTGTTTGGCTCCCAGATTGAAAAGTTTTCTTTTGTAATGTGGTAAACAAGATGCTGCAGACTAGTAATTTTCTGAGAGAAAAGAGATGGGATTTCTAGTGTTTAATTTAAAAATCAAAGATACTTGCATTAACTGATAATTTCTTATTTAGGTGTCTGAAGAAAACAAGAATCATGGAAGGTCGTAAGTAGTAAGTATCTTGATAGGGTTTTTTTTTTTGTTCTAACGAGCTAAAAGTGTTTGGTATGTTGATTTGTTCAGTTGGTTTATCAGTCTCGTAATTCTGGAATCTGTATTAATCCCAGAACTTTTTAAAATCTTTGTGACCTTATATTGGTAGCTCATGTTTATTTCTTACACCATGCCCCCAGAAATTCTGGTGACCTCAGTTGAGGTAGTTCTCAAAGCTGGTTAACATCAGATGAATTACAGTATTTTCTTCACTTGGCTACTGAAATGAGATATCGGTTGTTGGCTCAGCTGTAGCAGAAGTGAAAACACACAACTAGCCAGGCAGCTAGGGCCTTTATAATACCTTGTGAGAAGTTTGATGCTATTTTTATTAAACTCTCATATTCTGTTTTCTCATAATGCAGGAGGATTTTTTTTATTATTAGAGGCTGTAAATTTTGTATTTTAAAGGTGCAGCATGTATCTGGTCAATATAGTCTTCGCCTGACTTGACAGGTTGTATGTTGTCAGTGTGTGTAATGCCATGTTTGTACAGAATTCCAAATAACACATGGTATGTTTTGTACATGTTTTTTATTTTCTGCTGTAGCACCAAAAGACCTTTATTTTAATTTTAATTCATAAATTAAACTCTTGGAACTAATGTTTGTGTAGAATTAAATGAGTAAATATCTTTGCTTTTCAAATTTGGTGAAGAAACTAAGAAATGCTATGTATAAGTGCTTTTTAAAATTGTGTCCCTGCTCACTTCCAGTTTAATTTCTTACCATCTCTTTGGTGATTAAGGCACTGTCACCTAACTCACTGATGAAAAGTAACTAAAGCAAGTAATATACCCCTGTGAAAAAAATTTCCTTTTCAGGTTAAACTGTGTCACTAGTAACGATGTAGGGTAGATGTGCTGCCCTTTTGGGGAACGTGTACCCGTGGCTTGTTTTTTCAGAATGGCTGTATTACTTCACAGCAAATATACAGGTATAGATACATATAATCAGAAGATCATAGAATGATTGAATGAGCTGGGTTGGAAGGGATCTTACAGATGATCTGGTTCTAACCCCCCTGCCATGGGGAGGAACAAGTGCTTCAGTACATCACTTGATGTGTATGTTGGGTCTGAAGACCTCTTGGGGTAGCATCTCTGAGCAGTCTGTGTGTTGTGAACAGAGCTAGGGGTCAATATCTCGCTCATGAACCACAGTTTGTCACTCCACAGGTGGGAGATACCTTTTCAAAATAAACTCAATCTATTTAAGTTTCCTGGAGTATTCAGTATAGCAACTTTTAGCAACCATGTACTTTTAAAAAGCTGAAAGAGTACTGCAGCTTTTTATATATGCACATAGGGAAAATGCATGTACTTCTGCACAAATTAATAATGGAATAACACTTCCTGAAAGACACCAAGGTTTCATTGTAAGGCTATATTTTCTATTAAAGTGTCTTGGTATGGTTTAAATATTGCGGAATATGGAATTTATATATTGCGCTTTTTATTAGGTCTGCTACAGGAATGCAGAATTATTTGTTGGTGAAAACTAATCCTTGAAAGAAAAGATTACCTGTTACACACCTACAGTTGTCATGTAGTCAGTTGTATAAAGAGAGATGTGAGATATTAGTCTTTCATACAGCATGCTCAAAAGAGATGAGTGTTCTTCTAATTCTTTTTTTATTCAAATACAAGAAAAGGAGGGCAAGAAGTAGTCTAATCCCATTCATAAAATGAGATTTGTGAAATCCCAACAGTGCTGAAGTGGCGTGAAAATTGCTACCTGCTTAAGCAACTCTGCTAGTTCATTTGAAACTCTCATGTTAGTTATAAAAAATTAAAAGTGAATTCCATGGGCTATAAATCACTTCATAATGCATTGGGAAGAATTCTTTGCAGCTGTTTCTTAGGCAGTACTGCATGGTTAAAACATTCAAATTGAAATCAGTGTATTTTTCAGAGTAGGGTGGGAAATAAAGTACTAATTTAATTGTTTTGTTATTAATGCATAATGAGGAATTTCATGTTAGAATATATGTGTTGACATGCAAATGCAATATTCTTAATGGAAATGTATTAATTGGGTGTATTAGACTTATTTTTAAAGCATCCAATTGAAGTTTTTAATTTTGTTTGTTAATATTATAGCAACTATCCAAGAGAATTTTATGATCAATATGCTCAAAGCCAAGAAAAATCTGTGGTCAATAAAATGCAACAGAAATACTGGAAAACAAAGCAAACGCTTATAAAAGTTACAGGAAAAAAGGAAGATGAACATGTTGTGGCTTCAGATGCAGATCTGGATGCAAAACTAGAGGTTTGTAATGTTTACATAATGGGTGTTCTCTGTTAATTTTTAAAGTGTTTTCATTTCCACCAAGCCTTTAAAATGTGTGCGCATAGTGTATAATAACATACATACATTTTTATAATTTTCATGTAATATCTCTTCCAAATTTTGACAGAAGTATCTATGTAAATTCAGGTAATATGGTGGAATTTTGTAACACAAAACCCCATGTCCCTCTAACTTTACCTATCTCAGATTTATTTTCATGTTTTAGGGACAGATTTTCTCCTTTTGTTAGCAGGGGGATCAGGAGATCATCCTTATCCTTTGCCTATGTCAGTTTAAGGTGTTTTGGGTTTTTTTTTTAATAGTGTTTTATAGAGTGTACAAATGACATTCTTTATACAAGTATAAAATACCACATATACCAGAAAAACATGCACTATGCCAAGAAGCAAGGTGCACAGTACACTCTGCTCTGGAGGTTTTGAGCAGATTAGTGGGTTCTGACATGGCCAAAGAAGCTTCTGAAAGTCTGTAAAGTAAAACCAAGAGAAGGAATCCTGCTGTGTGACATATACAGTCCTACTCTCAGTATCTTGAACCCCACTGAGGAAAAAAAATAGGTTAAGGTTCTACAAATTGAAAACCTCAAATGTCTTTGAGACAAAGCAAAAAGCTGAGGATATACTACAGAAGTGTAATAACCCAGTTAATGGGCATGTAACTTTTGTTTGTGTTGTTTTCTTATGTGAGGGTAAATGTTTTGCCTTACTGGCTTTCTTGCAGTTTCTTAAAATATTGACTTAGGATTCTCAGTTTATTTAGGTTTTAGCTGAAATACAGGAGGCTGTATTACAACAAACACAGGAACAGTGATAATTTATCACCTGGTGGTTCTTCCTATGGAGTCTTCACAATGGGTTATAAATCAAGATTATTGATGTAAAACAAGCTGGAAGTATGGAACAGTATTTTATAAATACATACCTGAGTCTTTACCATGTCTACTGTGTTGCAGACTCATCAGGAAGGATGTTTTGTTAGCTCAGGTGGGATTGGACATAGGGAAACTTGTATTCACACCAGTGAAATACGCGTGTTTTGGACAACTTCTCACCTGCAAGTCATACTCCCAGTTTAAAAGACAAGATCTGTGTAAATTTGCAGTCAAGCAGCACTGAAAGAAGGCACTGTGCCAGGGGTCCATTTTACTTGTAACTGTGTAATGCCTGATATAGTAGAGTTTAGGTTTAAGTTGCAGGCTGGAGGTTGTAGTAATTTTTCTATTTCCTAGAAACAATCTCCAAATGTAGTCATGACTGACTTTTTTTTACCTCTGCTTCCTTCGGAAGCTGCTGCTTTAGAAATTTGCTTATGCCAATAAAACTTTCGGTTTTAATCAACAGCTTTCTGTGTTGGCAGTAGCTATGCAAGTTTGTTCCACTAGACTTCACAGTGTCTATGAAAAATTCAGTATACATATTTCCACACATGAGAATGATTGATTGATAGATATTTTGATAACTCTGCTCGACCGTGAGGTTTTTAGAAACAGGTTTGTACATCTTCATATCTATACAAAGGTATTACCTAAAAAAAAACCCAACACTAGTTGTTTGTGTTTATTAATCAAGTGTTTATTATAGATCTGTTTCCAAAGTTATTTTTTCTTTATTTTCTTTTTGTAAAGTTATGATTGATCAGTCTGTAGTTTCAGTGAATAACTTAATTGAAATAAGAGCACCATTGATAAGAAAAATACCAGAAATATTGCTTATTGTTCAAGAAGAAAATAATGATCCCTGATAATTTCTACAAAAAATTAAGTTCTTTCTTGTATTTTTTTCCTCAGTGTTTCTTGCATACACTTGACAAATTTTTGTGTATTTTGTTTCTATATCAGCTGTTCCACTCTATTCAGAGAACCTGTATGGAGTTGCTGAAAGCAATTGAACTGTATCAAAAAAGGATTTGTTGTAAGTATGATCAAACACAGTAGTTAAAATTACAAGAAGGTCTGCATTAAGTAATCATTGAACAAGAGAAAAGGTAAAAATGAAAGTGGGGAACTAGTAGTTTCATCCTGTTTGAAAGTAAAGATAATGTTCCTTGTAGACAGCTAAATGCAGATTTGCTTATTTGTTTGAAGATTTCCCAGTTCTGAAGTTTTATATATTGATATAATGCAGTGATAGCAATAATGGCTGGAGAAAGCTTTCTTTAATTTTTTTTTCCCATTACTTGCTTGTCTTGTGTAAATTCAGAAGTATCTTGTCTACAAATCGTAACACCTTTCTAAACTGTTTAGTGTTTTGGTTTTTTTGTTAATCAGGATTGCTGATGAAGAGTTTTTGGCTTAATTACTAGTTTTACAATTAAGTAATGCATGCTATTATGGTGAATTTGATAATGCTGACTTGATTGTAACAAGTGTACAGTAATTAGTGACAGTCATTAGTGAGAGATGGCGGAGGACCTATTTTGGGAAGTTTCAAACAGGAAGTTGTATTAAATGTCCTCTAAAGGTTCTCTGCAGTCAATATTGTTTGATTTCTGGCCTGAAAAAGAGACTCTAGCTTTGAAATCATATTCCAATTTACTGTCTTTTGTTGAATGTTACCCATATTTTCTTAAGCCTTTCATTTTTCTTTATCCAAAGAAAGTCAGAGATAATGTTTCAGAATCAGAAGGTAAAACTGAAATACAGAATAGTATTGTATAGAGTTCAAGAAGTAGCAGGTGAAATGTATGATACAAAGGTTTGCATCAGATGCAGATGTGCATATTCTTCCAAAGTGTGCTGTCTGCATTCTAGTTGACTGTCAACATTTTGAAAAATGGCAAGAGGACTTCAAGAGATCATCTTTCTTTGTTTTAGGTCATTCTCCTTCTTGATAGTGGGTTGAAATTGGTACTATAGGAGATAGCCACTTTAGAAGTCAAAGAGATGAGGGAATCGTGAAATGTTTTTGTAAGGTTCTTCGAGATCTATGGTCCTAGTTTAGAAGTACTCAACAATTCAGTGTAAAACCAATTCATCTTCCTTTTTAAAAAATGATCAGTTACTTTGAGGTAGACATATTTCAGATAGTTGAAATGCAGTGTTTGAATTGTATAGAATGTTAAAGTTGCCAAGTAATCTTGCCAAGTAATTTGAAAGTAAATGTTCTTTAAAATGAAGTACTAGATCTTCCATGTGAAATTTTATGTAGTCAAGCATGAAAAATGGTGAACAAGAAAAAAGCAAGTGAATGAGTTTTGGTTAGTACAACTTGGAATTAGCTTCAATAAAAGTATGCTGCCAAAGATCAGCTGAGGTAGTCCAAGTCATAAAAAGAATTAAAAACCGACCTACCAAACCAGACAGTTCCCCAAAAACCCAACACTGAAAGATGCTGCAGTCAAGACAGCCCTTTTTGTAATATAACCAACCTAATGTTTTGGTTTTTTTTTTTTTTTTTTTTTTTTAGGAAAGAAATAGCATGTTTTTCCTGTTGTCTTTTGGTGGTGATGGAATTTTGTGATTCTTGTTAAGTGTATCAGCAAATGTCTCAAATGAATCAGATCTTCTGTTTACTAGATGCAGGAATTCTGTGAAATTATTTATTTTTGCTTTGCTGCTTGGATTTAAAGTGACTTAAACTGTTTGATGTTAGGCCAGTTTTAAAGCTGTTAGGAACCAATTAAATAACATATTTAACAACTCATTTATTTTTTGTTAGTTTTGTCTCAGGAAGAAAATGAATTGGGGAAATTTCTTCGATCACAGGGTTCTCAGGATAAAACAAGAGCAGGAAAAATGATGCAAGCTACAGGAAAGGCCCTCTGCTTTTCTTCTCAGCAAAGGTATATGGGTCAACATTGCTGTCTGATTTACAAAGTACTTTTGATAATGGTAGTTAATTCACTATTGGCATAATTCATTTGCCCATTTGAAATGTTTCAGGAACCAGTTGATAGGAGAATTATTGACAAAATCTGCTGTAGTATTGGCAATATTAGTGGCTTCTTGAATTCTGCCTGATGCTGCTTTTTGTCTTACGGACCTGCTATGCCTGTATCTCCAGATCCCCTGCCTGTGCCTGTTCAGCTCAGTAGTTCTAAAGCTGTATTGGAGCATCTCCTTGGCCTCTCCAGCAGTAGGGGTTGTAAAGGAGCTGATGTCAGGTCCCTCTCCTGCTTGGTGGCACCTCTCTCTCTGCAGAGAAATGCCACAGCAGGCTGGCTGTGAAGATGTCTGGGTCCTGCAAGGGAGGAAATGAGTAAGGGAATACTTTTTTCTGGGCCATCGAGTCTCTTACCTCGACTAGACAGAGGAGAAAGGAGGAGTCTGAATGCCATCTTCTGCTTGAACTTCACATTAAAGTCCCCCTGAGAGAAGATTCTGGATCCCTACAGAGCTCATGTAGGTTGTGTAGGAGCAAGTAAAAGGTAAGGAATCCAGAGGGACAAGCACACTAACACCTGCTGTTAACCAGAGCCTTTGGTGTCTCACTGACCCAGCGTTTGATCTAGGAGTTCAAAAGTAACAGTACCTGATGGCATTATAAGTATTGGGATGGTCTTTTTAGCAGCATTAGGACTAGAAAAGTATGAAATTCACTATCAGTCACAAAAGAAAGTTCTATTCCATTATGTTTTACAGGATTTTGGAGGGACTTTTAACTACTGTGATACTTTCTGGCTTTAGCTTAACAGTGCAGTTGTTTGGCTCAAAATAGAGCATACAGAGCACTGACAATTAATATGTTTACCTTGGGCTAGAGTTTGGTCATTACCGCCTCCAGTAACAGTCGTGACTGGGATCTTTAAGACACGTGTAAAGCACCTTTGAGCAAAAATGCCTATGACTTGCTTCTTTATGAAGCTTAACTGTTAATAGAAATCTCAGTGCATATCTACATAAACTAATTTTTTCCTGGGATATCTGGGTAAGAATTTGTGGAATGAGAAAAAATGTAGTGGAAAAAAACCAAGTCACAATAAATTCACGTATTATTATAGTTCTTGCTCAATGCATTTTTAAGGCATCTTTTAAAATAAATTCACATAAAAATAAAACCATTTGTTTTTCTTCTCTTGAGCTATCCTCAAACTCTTGTTGAAGTTGAGACTGCTTTTATTTATGTTTCATTATGACATACAACTCAGTAGCTGGAGATGAAGAAGATATTTCTTGGGTTACTGGAGCCAGAGTTAGAAATTCTCATGCCAAGGGACTTCCTAGCACATTAAACTGACTCTGTGCTGGTGTGGAACTGATTGAACCTATACCAGTGAGGTGCTGCTGGAAACCAAGAGGAAAGCAGAAGCAGCAGGAAGAAGCAAAGCAAGAGGAGTAATCCTGTCTGATTTTGAGATCCCATTAGGAGCTGAAGTGATGGCATAGGGAGGACAACAGTGTCCCCTAAAAACTCAGATAATTATCTACCTGGCAGGTGACTTGTTTACATTTACATTTGAAGACTGAAAGGCTGATGGAAGTGCTTTTTGTGATGTTTAGCATGACAATCCTGATAAATCTGTGATATTTTTCCAGTCATAAATTACCTTGGGTGTATTTTTATAGTTGGTAAATGAAACTTATGAAATTGAATGGTTATGACATACAAGTGGCTTGTCAAACTAAAATACATAGGCACAGTAGAAGAGGTTTCTTTTCTACTTACACCTGTAATTGAAAAGTCGCTGTTTGGACAGAAAGGTTGCAAACACAATATTCATGCAAAATTACTCTGTTTTATGTGTACCTCCAACCATGTTGTGGAATCTGAACATACACTAGCACTTAAGTGAACTATGTTGACTGTGTGTGTTTTTTTGAGTGCTAGTAAACTGTCAGGAGTTGTATTAATCCTTTGTGGAACAACATGTTTTACATATTTCTGTCCTTCCTCTCTTTGTCGTGCCTCTCCCCAGATTAGCACTCCGTACTCCTCTCAGTCGATTATATCAAGAAGTGGAGACTTTCAGATACAGGGCCATCTCAGACACATGGCTGACAGTGAACAGAATGGAACAGTATCGGACTGAGTACAGAGGAGCTCTACTCTGGATGAAAGATGTGTCTCAGGAGCTGGATCCAGATCTTTATAAGCAGATGGAAAAGTTCAGGAAGGTATGAAGTTTCCTCTCGTTTCCTAGAGTTGGCTGCCTAACTAATGACAATGAAGCATGGTTTTGATTCTTCCAAGGAGAGCATAATTGAGAAGCAGTAAGGATGCCATTTATCCTAACTAATCTCTTCTGTGTGGGCTGTAAGGAAAGGCGTTTTTCTAGTAGTATATTCAACTTCAGCATACATCTTTATAATTTAAATACTATATATTTTTGAAGAAGATTGTTTAATTTTGAATACTTAGTGGTGATGCCTGAATGACTAATGGAAGAAGGTATATTGGCTGTTGGAGGGGGAAGGGAACATTGATTTTTGCAACTAAAAAAAGAATAACAGAAGTGCCCTTCTATCTGCTGCTAAATTTTGAGGGCAGTTAAAGACCAACATTTTCAAAATTTGCTATTGTTGGATTTTGGGGAGGAGTTGCAAATCTGGAATTTATTTTTAGGTTCCTTATGCAGTTCTCCTAAACACTAAAACTGCTAAGGAGGCACGCTACATAATCTTCATTCAGTGTCACTCAAGTTTGCTAAACTCCTCCCCTCCCAAAAGACTTGCAAAATCACAAATCCTAGGTGATAGTCTGCAGTTTTGCCACCAGGTGAGAGTATAAAATTTATTTGGGCTGATCCTGTGACAGTTCAGGAATGCTCATGAGACCTTCACATTTTCTAGTTGAGGCCCTAGAGCCAAGTTTGTTAAAAGCCTATAATGTTCACAGTTGGCTGTTTATACATGCTGGCTATATAAGGAAGACTTAGGATCATAGGTATAACCTAGTGGTCATGCTTTGAGTAAAGGCAGTAAAAATATTTACACAAATTGTGTCATAATTGAAAGCAGGGGTCTAATAACAGAAATTGTATTAAAGTGTACATGTATATATGCATATGGCTTAGAGATGAGTAATGTATAAAAGAGAAAACCCTGTTAATTGATGGCTTGAGCAGTCTGCAACTGAAAGTGTTTGAAGATGAAAGGTATATAATGGGGTATTTTAAAAGTTTGAATAAACCATACTAACAGGAAAGGACTGGCATGCATCTAACTATGCCGTTTTTTGTAAACTGAAGTAGTGACAATAGCAGTTAAGAAGGAGATGGAGCAAATAGTACCCCAGTTGGTCATCTAATCTTTATTTAATGCCTCAGTACGGGGTATTCCTGTAAGTCTTGTCGCACCAGACATATATTTTATTATGCCCTATGGGAAATGTTTGTAATGGCAAGTTCTTGCAGGTAAAATAATTGGTATGGTCTTGGCCTCAGCTGATTGCTTATGTATAGTAAGTATTTGATTTATTAGGAAAACACTTAAAAATGGAATTTTAGAATGAATAAAGCAATACGTGGTAATGGTCATAGAAAACTGATTTATAGCTTTCTTGCAAAACAAATGCTATGGAAAGCATAAATTATATGAATGGCAAAGTAATTAAAATAACATATGTTTTATGCAGTGAGCTGCTGTAGGTAAAAACTTAAGATGTTAAATTTCAGCCATCATGGGTTGCTGTGCTTTGAGGTCACCAAAAAAAAGATTTTTTTTTTTTTAAATTTTTTTTTACAAAATATAGTACAAAAATGTGGAAATAAGTATTTTTAAATATTTCTAGGTCTGAAATAAGTTACATTCTAACATAAAAAAATAAAGGTAGATTCTAAAATTCTGTAGCATGTCCTCAAATAGTTAAAAAAAACCAAACTTGAAAGTCTTTTGAACACTTCTCCAACTGGCTGTCAACTGAAAACCTTTCAGTTCACATTGTAGTGCAGAGAACAAAAAGCTCTACATTTTGTAGCCAACAAAGTAAAGAAATGCCCCTGGTGTCCACTTCCCCACATATCCCATCTGTGCAACTGGCATATCAAACTAGTCTTTGAAGATTTAATACTTGCAGAAAGTAAACTTTTCCTTTTTGAATCTGGGAAAAAAAATACTGAAATAAAATCCTCAAGCATAATGTTCCTAGGTAGCTGTTGCTGAGCAAGATCTAAGTTTGGTTTTGAGTGCTTTACAAAAATTAATGATGGATACTGTAGTCCTAAATAATTAAAGTAGACAAGTTTTTATTGTCTTTTTTTTTTTCTATTTTTGCTTGCAGATCTTAATTGTGCCATAGTGTGGCAGTGTAATGCTGAGGTTTTAGGGCTAATTTTGAATCTGTAACAACAATTTAAGAAGTCATGTTAGTTTTGTGTTGAGAAAGATATTATAATTACTTGTGTAAGGTTTTTGGTTCTTAAATACACCATTGCCAGGGAGAAGTGATTTGAGCTGGAGCTGCATGTTGAGTGATACACCACCAAGTAGTTACTGAAGCTGATCCTGTCAGAGCACTTGAAAGAAAGTTTTCTTCAGACTTCTGATTGTGAAAACCCAAAGTATTACTTTAGTAAACAGGGGTTTTTTATTTCAAGTAAACAGTGCTGGTTTAACAACCTTTAATGCACCTACTACATCAGCAGTATTTATATCATTTAGTTAAAGGACTGTTTTTCACGTCTGTAGCCTTTTATAATGTAATCCTTAATGTATCATTATGTATACAGATATGGTACTTGTTTTTGGAGACCAAAGTTAAATCAATCCAGATGGGTTTTCATACCTTCCCTCAGAATAGCTCAGGCTAAAAGATCAATATTGAGTCAGTATTTTCAGAGCTGATAAAATCTGAGTTAAAACACTGACATTTTTGTAGCTCTCTTTCAAAACAATGAGGTACTTGAAAGCATTTTCTAATGCTGTTCTTCAGGCGTCAGTCTAAGTATGCAAGACCCAGCAACACTACCTCTTTCAGAGTGTCTCAGAACACTGCAGAGCAGCCTTTTTACATTGTTGTTTGAAGATACCTATGTAATTGTAGCTACTTGAGTCAAACTAAGGAAATAGGTATTTACTTTTCCCTGCAGAGTTCTATAAATGCTGTGTAACTTCTTGGGGTTTTTTTTCTGTTAGCAGTTTTTATGAACAGTCCAGTGCTGTTCTGGTTGCAGAGGTCTTCCATCCCAAGTTCAGAGTTTGAAGTGTTCCTTGACAGCATCTAAACAGTGCTGTGATATTTAGAAGAATTTTAATGAGCTAATATCCTTTTACCAAATTCTCCACGTTGATCAGGTTTTTAAGGTTCTTAAATCTGATCTCTTTTATCTGTCTGGAGACTATACACTATAGCATGAACTGTGCTGTAATGTTGTAAAAATGTGCTGGTGTCCTTCTTCCAGCTCTGAAAAGGTTAAGATTTTCCATGCATTTTCTGAGCAGGAATGCAACAATGTGTAATGATAGGCTATGATACCAGGCAGCAGCCTTCCATGTGCAGCCTACAGGAGCACGAGAGGGACTGGTTTTCAATTTGACTTGCCTGTGCTATCTCAGATGCATATACAATTAAATAATCAAACCTATACATTTCAGTGCCATCCCTAACAAGTAAAAAGTGAGAGCTGAAAAAAATTGTTGTGCTGACCTTCAGGCTAACTATAAGAAAATTACATCAGTAGCATGGTAGGTTGTTTATCATGCTACATTGATAAAGCAGGTTAGTCCTTTCTATATTTGTTTTTCACTTCCATTGTTCTTGTGCTCCTCTGCTTCTCCTTCATTCTGAGGCTTGAACCAAAGCTGGAGCATCTTTGTAAATACCCAGTGGCTAAGCTGGACTCCCTGCGACAGGCTGCACTGCATCTTAGTGCCCAGTCGCCTTAGTCAACTGTTGCTTTGCATGCAGCTGTTGAGAAACTTGCAAGCTTGCAGCTGAGTTGTTTGGATACAGTTTATCTCCAGTTCTTTTTAGTTGTAGCCCTTTATATACTTGAAACAAAATGAATGCCCTTAAATGGCATTTAAAGATAAATCTGGCAAGAGAAGAAGGAAAGTTCAACAAGAACAACTCATAATGGCATAGCGATAACTTGAACTGTTGTTATAAATGTACCAATATAGAGAGTGGCTGATCTGTGCAAGCTTTCCTTGCATATCTTTTATTTCTTAAAAGTTCAAGCTTGTGTGGGCAGCTGGGAAATAATGAAGATATAAGTAAATCTGTTGATTAAAAGGTCAGAAGGGAAACACTGAAGTATATGTATTCATTGTAAACGTTACAGCAAGTATAGATAAGATACCTCTGCTGCAGCCTTTCAGGAACGCTCAGGACCTACATCTCTGTTTCCCTACTGTCCCCTTGCCTGTTACCACTGCCTGACACGAGGGCGTTTTGGCTTGGGTGATGATGAAGGTGCTGTACCATGTTACAGCATCATCTGCTACTCCCCTATCCATTAATATAAGCTGCAAACAGCCCAGCAAGCCTAAAGGCACTGTGGAAATGTGCTGGAGTATTGTTTTAATTTTTTTTAATTCTCTTTTACTTTTGAAAACTCTTGGAGAGTTGAGAAAATGCAGAAAGCCTAGGAAAGGAGAAAAACCAAATGTGATGCTGATCTTTGAAATAAGAACAGACTTGGCAGTTGCTATCCTTGGAAAGTAAATTTCAGTTTCTGGTAAAAATGAAGTGAAAAAGAAATCTGTAGGCATTTAGAAGCTAGCAAACTGAAGAGCAAGTAAAAACACAGGTTTATAAATAACATTACATGTTTGGATTTTTTTTATATTTTTGCATTTTTAGTCAAACTGTTCATTTAATGGAAAACAAATTGCAAATCTGGATTGTTGCATTTCCTTATGGGTGATTACTGGAAAAGCAAATTTAACTTTACTAGAAAAATAAGAGCTCTCAGGAGCTGAGAGTTGAGAATATTGGCCAAGGAACACTAAACAAAGTTTCAGAGGATCATAGAATGTAAAGATGGAAAGTAACTTAAAGATCAGCTAAACTCTCCTCCTGCCAGGACAAAATTGTGCATCTGTAATATATTTTCCAAGTGGTTTTCTATATCTAATAAATATAATTCATTTGAGGGTGACCCTCATAGAATTTTGTGGTGGTGTTTGTTGGTCATATTCTAGTTCAATTATTAAAAGCCAACCAAGAGAAAATGTGCTAATGCTATTTGCATCTGCAGATGATACTGAGCTGGAGAGTCTTTTGGTTTTCCAAGCAGCAAAATACACCAGCATCTTAAAGAAAAATGCCTTTGACCATGGCAGTCACAATGGTGTAAATAATAGACTCTAAGTTGTCATAGTTAAAAATAGCAGTGTAATTGGTGGATGTTTAGACCCAGCTAGGGTAGTCACTGTTGACCAACCTTGGGTTTTAAAAATTAACAAAAATAATTTTAATAAAAAGTTTTAGACAGTAATCATCTCTGTTTTATTTTAGGTGATACTTCCCCAGTAAATTTCAACTTCACATGAAAAACGTAAAGCGCATTTATCTTGAGGTGACAATAATATAGACCCCTGCATGTGGGAGAGCACATGTTGGTGTTTGTACTCTGGAGGTGTCAGAAAGATCTGAGTTACTTTAGTAGACCGCATGCTGCATGTGAGATGTGTGGCACTGTAATGTGAAAAAAAGAATGGTGGCTTTCATAATACCTGTTAGGAATCTGAGATAGTAAAACCTATCACATTGATAGATGTGATTTTTATCACTCTTGGTTCAAAATCTTCCTTTAAAAAAAAGCCCCCACCCATTCTCTTCGCTGTTTTGGATTGCTGCTGCTGCTTTCCAGAAGAATAGGTGAGCTTCCAGGAGATGCAGTAATACTCTCTGCAAGGTAGCTATGTCCTCTAAAATTAGTAAGATGGTGTCAAACTGCACTCTGAGATCCACATCTTAGTGTAGCAATGTGATAGCAGAGATAGAGGTAACAGCATGCTCTTACGATATGATGATAAGCAACACCTACACATATCACTTCTTGTGACATGCCTGTGCCAATAGAAGTAAGTTTGGTTTCATTCTGGTAGGGAATAGCAGTTAGACTATGGTTCTGAAGTCATGTTTTGGTTTAGTATGAAAGTATATGGTGTTGGAAATGTTAAATTGAGTGATTTACCTAGAAATTAGGGTAGCAAAAAACAAAGCACATAAAAAAGTGCTCTTCAATCAAAACTGTAGTTGTTGCTTGTCATTATTGCCTCTCCTTGTAAAAGCAGATGGAGTTCCAGTGCTGAGCATGTTTTCATTGAGGAATTTCTGCTGTAATGTTCTTTCCAGATTCTCCAATATTGTATTTAGTAACAATAAGTGGAGAAACCAAAACATTGCAAGATATTTCACATACAAAATGCTCAAGCATTTTAGGGCAGTTAGAAAAGATGTACCTCTTGAAAACGTGACCATTAGCAGAAATGTTCTTCACAGTAAGAGCATTTTATAGTTTTATAACTTTAAATTACCATTTCAAGTACCATTTGTAAGGCTCAGAGTACATAATGATATAAAATCAATTCTTTTCTGAAGCCATTACATGTATATTAAATACCACTGATGATTGTTACTGGGTTAAAAGCAAAGTACCAATGTGTGATGGAGATGCCCTTTTAAAAGCATAATAAGAGTATGCTACTTAAAAATAGAAACAGACTTCTTGGAACAGATTACATCATCTTTAGAGGTATTGCTTGTAGAATATGGTTCCTTCCAGACATTAATGCTTGCTCTTGAGAAATGGTTCATCTGTTTAGTTATTTTTAAGAAAGAAGAATTTGAGGTGAGACTCAGAAAAATGGCTGTAAAGTAAAAAAAAATTAAGTGCTAGACTACAGATACAATATAGTTTTTTAACAACTTTGTTTCATATAACCTTGCTGAAATCCAAAAAGGCAGATTTGGGTTATTTGTACATTTTCAGACTTGTATTTGTTTTGAGAAAAGGTAGGCAGATACATCAGATACATCCTAAAATTTTCTGTTCACTTAAATAGCAGAATATAAAATGTTTCAACACAGTACAACAAATATTCTAAAAAAAAATTGGTGATTTGAATCAATAGTCTTAACTTTTATGTAATACTTGGTATTGGTCCCAGTATTAAAAAGATTCTCTCAAACATGGTGTGATAAAAATTAAGCTCCAAGAATTTTCTCATGTCTAGTAATTACAGAAATGTGTAAATATTAAATTTAATATTGGATTTTAAAAAAAATAGAAGCAACTGAACACTATATTCTGAAGTATTATTCTGAAAATGGGAAAGAAAAGATGATTGCCTAGACAATTTCTACTGCTCACATGAAAACTCAAACCCTGCAGGCTGGTCTGTGTGGGCAAAGCCTGTTTGTTACCCCTGTGGATCATTTTGTGAATTCAGAACCTAAATGAAGTGTAAAAAATATGACCAGAGTAAATTCTGAAAAGAGAAATGAGATTTGGAAAATTCCCCCAGCCTTAATAATCTGAAAAGTCTAGGAGGATAGCTAACGAAATATTTTTTAAAAATAAATGAAATACAGATGTAACTGAACTGAGAGAATTCTGCAGAAGTGAAGAATAAACAGGAAGGGGAATACAGCTGTTAGGGAAAGCATTGTTTACACAAGAGAACCAAGTTTTTCTATGGTCGCCACTGCTCAGGAATTCTTCTTATACTTTCCTAAAATGCTTGGGCACATGCATAATGTAGTCCATCTGCTTTTATTTCATAAGGCCTTTGCTGTTCAGTTGTATGTTGTATAGGCTCTGAATGATTAAAGAGATGCTATGTTTAATTTTTCTCCTTCGCATAATGAAACCAAATTAGATGGGATTAAAAAAACTCCAACAAACAAAAGGTACTGTTCTAACCAAAAAACCAGCAAATATACTACCATCTCTGATTCGGGAATCCTGCTTAGATTTCAAATGTTATTTCATCTATAATAGCATACTGTGAAGTCTGAAGAGCACCACAAAAACTTCTGAGTCTTTTTTATAAATTTGTACTCTTTCAGTGTTTGTATCTTGACAAAATATAATTAAATTGTTTTGAGGGAAACAAGGCATGCTTATTGATATATTAAATGCCAGCCAGGAATAGCAATAACAATGCTTGGGATTAATTACAACAGACTGTGTTACAAAGGAATCATGATTGTTAGTGGGTGCCGTTTTGTATTCCATGCTGAAAGGTTAAATAGAAAAGGAAACACAAAACCTCAACTTACAGGACTTCTACTCCTGTATTAGCCCCGTAAACAGAGTAGTGGCTTTACACTCAGGACAGTGAGAGCATCTGGGGACTGAATATTAAAGGAAGTTGGTAATCCTGTTGATTTTGTTAAAGGTGTCTTTCTTAAAGTGTTGGTGTCACACCACCACTAGCTAGGATTTGCAACGTGTGTCAGTGCCATTCCGTGGCAGTTTGTACATCTCTTCATCCCCCTGTGCTTTGCAATGGCTAAGGGGATCATGCAGGCCAGCTCACTGTTTTACGGTGCTTTCCATGGAAACATTGTTACTGCACTTGAATTTGAGCTTTTCAAGTCCCTTTCCCTAATTCCAGCTTATTCACTACTTCCATCTGCCCGCTCAGAGGGGACCCAGATTCAAATAACAATCTTGCTCAGGCCTTGAAGAATTTAATTTGGATGCAAAAAAATTAAAAATATGATTTTTTCACTGTGAGGACACTGTACCTAAAGGAGTCAAGAAGACCTCCAAATTATCTGCATTATCTGAGATAAAGTGGACTGTATAATTACTAGATGAATACAGTCATGGGCATAGTAGGCATGTTAGTTTTACGCTACATTATGATTTTCTTTACATCACCTCTCTGGTCTTTCAGTGTTCAAAAACAGTAATTACCTGTCTCAGTTTCCTGCAGGGGCTGACTGTTTGCTCCCCACTTGCCAGCATTCCCCGCTGTACCATGTGTGGCAACCATCCTTTGCTCTCAGGTTGTCTAATATGATTAACACAATTGAGTTATGATAACTCAGCAATTCTCAGCACTTTTAACACTAAATCCAGGTTATGCCTGCTTTAGACCTGTATGTGATCTTTCAAACCTGAAAGATCCTATTATTTCTGGTTTTGCCGTTTATCTTGGTTGGCCTGCTTCTTGCTACAAATCTTTGCAATAATTTTTAGCGACTCATAGACTTTGATCATACTTATAAAATGTGACTCTTTGTTTTCAGACTACATATAGTTATTTTCATCTATGCAAAGAACTGTTGGATTTTTTTATCAACTCCCTTATAGTCATTTCAGGAGAGGAGAGGTCAGGAGTTCTATGTTTTGAAGACCAAATTCTTCCCTAAAGAGGATGTGTGTCCATGCATGAAAATATGCACCTGTTTGCAGATTGGAAGGGTGCGTCCAAGCACGCTGTGGTGGTAATGACTCATGTCTGCAGACTGACAGATGCATGCTCCCTACTGGAACTACATTTGGGGCTCATAATGTAAAAGTCTATCCCCGAACTCTGAAATAATGCTGTTTAGATGAATGTCATTCTGTATTCAATTGAAGTCTGCTGATCATGAATATTTTCTTTGTATGTCCTTGCTTCAAGGTTCCTGTTAGCATCAACAAGTGGTTTTTCGTGTTTTTTTCCTTTCAGCCTAGTAAACCACTCATTCTGGATTGTATTAGTACTGAAACTTGTTACCAATGGAAAGCTGAGGCATGTATTTAAAAGGCTTCTTAAAGTAGAAAAAAACAGATGTTTTAACAAGGCTGGAATCTATGTATTTATTGCCTTCCTTTCATTTAAATTGTCATTTCATGTTTGTTCCCTTTTAAAAATAATTTGCATATTGATCCAAGCTGTAAAAAATTAATACAATGGCTGTGAGGAAGCCATCCATATTAATAGCTTCAGGAGCTATGATGTGTTCTCTGCTCACTGATAACCTGAGAGTAGCCAGGAGGTAAAAGCTCTGAGAAGTGGAGCTGCTTTCATACACAGTTTATTCCTGTAATGACCCTGTGTGAATGAGTTGGGAGGAGAGGCTATGTGCACTCCAGCTCTCAGCTGTCACGTATTTCACTCCATTAAAACTCCCTCCTTTGATACAGTTTGAAGTTAAACATATTGACCATAAGTAGTTTGTCTTTATACTGGATAAAATAGGAGGAGAGGCCTCATGCAGCCAGCAGTAGTGTCAGCTGGAATGCTGCTGCTGCTTGTATCCGTTTATTTCCCCTGAACCTTTTTTGGGAAAACAAGCTACAGCTTTTTGGATCAAAGCTGCTGAGGCCAGGTTCTATCCTGTGTAAAGTGTGGGCACATTCATTTGGAGTTGATTTATTTCTGCACAGGCAGGAGATAGAGAAGTTGCTTGGCAACATGTAAGGAGTATGGGGCTATGTATTTGAGGAGTGGGGGAAGATTTTTGGAAAGGAAAAGCCGGGAGTATGTATGACCTGTTTTCTGGGAAAGAAGTATGGCTACACAGAGATGCTGCTTTTCTGAAAGAGGATGCCTAGATGAAGCTCAACTGGTGCAGAACTCTGTGTAAACACTCACTGCATTTTGAGCATAGCATCTATCTGTTTAGCTTAAGAATGTATTTTCCCTAACTTATATTCAAGTAAACCACTCTTAATTTGAAATAAGTCTTGTGTAAACATGCTTAGCATCTGTTTAATTCAAAATTGTTATTAAGACAGCTTAGTTAACCTGCAGAAAAGTAACATGTCTTCTCAATTTCTTGGGCTGTGAGCTCAAAAGCTCTTGAATGTTTTAAAATGGGATGACTCAGTAATGGTTTTTTGCTTTGCCTGAATTTTTATGTTGTGATGTGATAATTTCAATAATGACTCTGAGTGCGGTTCAAGACTGTTGTTGCTTTCATCTTCTTAAATTTAACAGACTTTCCTTCATTTTACAGTAAATAGTAGTTGGAATTACAGAAGTGGTCCCCATCATGTATTGAGAATCAGTTGCATGCTGTATTTGATAGAAGTTTTTATTAAGCTGATGTATCATATTTTCTGTGATTATTTCTTTTTATATTTTGTTGTAATTGTTTTATTTTAAGCAATTGGATTCGTATTCTGGGTCTGCACTGTGTGTTCTGTTTATGAAAGCTATTGTGAGGCTTTAAGCTAAAGACTTTGTTGTCTGTTTTTTGGCTGGATGAACTTGCTGGATTGTGGATGTAATTTTGATCAGGGCTGTGTCCAGCTGCTGGGTAAGTGGAAAGGATTCTGCAGAGGCGTTGCTCTCCCCAAATGACACACTGTGTCTGCCTCCACTTGGCCATGCTAGAGGGGCAAAAATCAGGAAGGAGGAGGAAAATACCGCCTTAATTCCTTAGAAAAAAACTTCAGAGGTTTTCTATTGCTATTGGGCTATACCTTTCAACCTGTGGTGTTTGGGTTTTTTTTCGTATGAGTGGACTAAATTACTTTTTAATAATGGAGAAGGACGTATATTTTTATTGCTTCAGGGCAGCTGTGCAGAATGTTGTTATTTAGTATAGAGCACTGTATTACTTGCCACAAGTAGTTTTCGTGTGTCAGAGAAATTTAATTTGGATGTAACAAAACTTTGCTGCTGCAAAGAGCTGTTTGGATCCATGTCTTTGTGTTACTATAGTATTGACAGTAGGGAAGAAAATAGATCAAATTTGCATCAAAAAAGGTTAAAACAGGCAAGGAATAAAACACATTCTCTTGAGACATCTAAAATTAGAACATCTTGTTGATTGAATAGGAGGACAACTTTTTTCATATGAATTTAGAGTACATGTAGTTGGGCCTGTTCTGATGAAATGCCTAACCCAGAAGCACAGCTATTTCAACAATATTTTTTTTTTAGCAAACAATGCTCTAAAAAATAGAGGGAAAAAATTAGTTAGATATACATTTTCCCACATTTTCCTACACGTATTGTCATGTAGACAATAGCACCGTTTAGTATTCCAGCCCATACCTAAATACCATGAGTAAACGCTTTGCTTGGCAGACAACCCTTTGGGACTTGAATGAAAAGAGGAGATTTGTGGTGGATGCTGAAAGATAAGCTTGGACTGTCCAGGTATAAATCCTGGTATATGTAGACTTTACAAGGAGGTACAAAATTTTTTGGAAGGACTGAGATCTGATGTTCTCTCTGTACTGCAGTTGTAATTGTAGAATTGTTGGAGCATCTCAAAATTGCCCCCACCCCTGCTCCAGGTGAATCTTTGTGAATGTAAAGCTTACATTCTGTCATACAGTTATAGTATGTGAAGCATTTCCATGTGATTTCTGTTACTTAAGCATGTGTGGGCATAGGCAGTACTTGAATGCACTCTGGCACCTCTAACAGTTATAAAATTATGTAACTCATGATTTTGAATTTTTGTAGTAGAAAATCTGCAGTTACACAGGTGTTATGTTGGAAAAGCTCATTTGAAGTATCTGTGCTGCCTTAGACCACAGAACAGAGAGTCTTTCTGGCATAAGAAGGTGCTGCGCTGTCTGAATCCAGCAGAACAAACTCTCAAACACCCCATAACCTGTGAAGGTCCCTCAGGATTACTTAATTCTTCAGACAAAAATCCACTGTCTGTGCATCACCTTTCTTCGTTGGTGTCCAGTGCTAGCAACCAGGGAGCTGCATTAGAGCAAATACACAGTGGTGTTTTCTCCTAGTACGGTGACCAGTACAGACATCACAGGACATAGGGTATGTTCTCCTGTAAAATTGTCCAGTTGCCTTTTAAGCCAATATAAATTCTGGCCATCCTCAGTGCGTGGCTATGATCAAAGACCTGCCCTGCAGACACAGGTGTTGTGCAAAGATCCCCTGGCCTCGTGTTGCGTTCACATGGCTAGTTCAGTATAATGCCCTCTGGTTCCCATGTTGGCTGAAGTCTCATCTTTTACAAGTTTTGTACGTGTCATATGATGGCCTTCCATCATACTTCTCCTTACTCATTTTTTTTTCTGGCCTGGCAAACCCTAATCTATCGTTCTTTTTACAGAAACTAATTTACATATTTGGTCAGATATTTTGTTGTTGCCTGCCTTTTTTTCCCCCATTGCTAAGCCTGAACTGACTGTGTTTGCAGATACAACTTGGCCTTGGTTTGAAGAAAAATACAGAGTGAAAAGTCATGTCTCTGTATAATATTTATGGAATCACATTCATAAAGTGTGAGGAGGTTCTCATTTTTCCCCATCCTTGAAGAGACACAAGAGAGTTGAAAAAGGTACATTATAAAACAGCAGGAATAAACACAAGGCTGGAAAGGAAGTGAGACAGTAGGGAAAAAAAGGAGAGAAAGGAGTAAGATAAATGTCTATGTGTTTGCATAAAGGAGAGAGGGAGAGCTGTTCAATTTCTCTGATAGCCATCGTTGAATATATCACAAGATGGTACAACCAACCTTTGTTTTTTGGAGGGGAAAAAAGGAAGAATATTCAAGCCAGACATAACCTTATATCCTCACAGGATTCAGAGAATTGCTCACATCTGCTGCCTGTCAGTGGTTGTGAAGTAAGCAGTTCTGGCCATGGCTTACTCATTACTGCCAGGCTGGAGTTGCGTGGTGTGTGAGCCAACAGGCTGAAGGCAGTAAATTTTTACAGGCCAAATACTGAAAAACTGAAGAGGGAAATGTGGCATAAATGTGGCACGAAGACCAAATTTCATATACTACTGAAAAAAAAAATCCACAGAGAAGTCCTGGTGCATATCCATGGCCTGACGCTTTGATAGATATTTGTAGATCTTTTAGAAAAAAATTCTTTGTTGGGATTTAAAAATAACAGTAGTTAATTCAATGTGTGTAACAACATACTTTCTTACCTTAGGTTTTTCTATTGCTGTTAAAGTAAAAAAAATGCAGCAAAGCTTATTAAGCACATTGCTCTTTAACATGGCATTCTCCTTGACCCAGATCATAGACATGAATTTCAAACAGGAAGAAAAACGCATGCCTCTGACCCAAAGCAATGAAAGGATAAGAACAGAGCTAGAAATTAGGGCAAAGTTACATAGGCAGGAGAAAATAAAAGTACGAGGCTCTATGGTCAAAGAAGAGAACAGAGAATGATAGTTGTACTTAATCTGTGATACATTTGTATCCTGAGCACAATGGTCTCACCTTCAGTGACTGGAGATACACTGTTTTGTTGTTTGTATGTTTGAAGTTCTAGATTAAAGAGTTCTTTTGTGTATTTAATCACAATTTCATCTCTTTTGTATATTTAATTCTTTTCTCCTGGCAGCAAACTGCTAATTGCAGCTTTACAACTACAGTTGAAAGCTTTTTGCTGCAAGAGTTTTTGTGAAGGTCTTATGTAAAAATGTAGCTTAGCTGTAAGCCAGTGGTGTCTCTTGGTGCAGTGTGAGCAAGCACAGATCGTAGTCCACATCTCTGGGTTGAAAACCTGGAGTGGAGAGTACCAAAAAGTATAAGATGTAATAGCGGGACTAGGGGAAGCTACTTAGATGAGGTGTTTCTAAGTCAATCTGTCTCATTTAACAAAGACAAGATGAAAAGGTGGTTGGACCACGGTACATACATAAAGCTGCTGAGACTCCGTCTATTCATGAGGCGTTTATCAAGAATCATGGCATGGAAGCTTATACTGAATGAATTAAAAGAGTAAATAAGGCACACATTCAAACACGATTATTAGCAACAAAGGAAATATTTTTCTGGATGTCATTTAGGTCAGGGTTTATCAAACATAACTGCAGGCATGTGCTGTGTAGATGTCTACACCTAAACTGATCAACAAGAGTTTCCCTTAGAGTGGAGAGAAATAGGGTAGTATGAAGTGAACTCTCTTGTCAATTGTTTGTGTTTGCTAGATCTCCGTCCACTAACACAGGCCGCAAGGTAACAAGGTGAATGTCAAGGCCTTAGCTAGGCACACCTATCAGACCTTTGTGGAAGGCATGCCTGAGGGTAAGTGCAGGAGTAGTATTTTGTGATGTTCATCTGCTGATTTGTACTGCCTTTAACCTCTCTGATGAAATACATAGCAACTGTCTAGCAAGACTTCTCTAGAAAACCTGTGGAGCTTCCCAAAACCGGATTAAGTGTGAATGACCAAGAGGATAGGTGTGTGCACAGGGACAAATTCTGGTAAAATGTGAGCCAAAATAGTAATGACAATTTTGAAGAGTCATAATGGCTCTCCTGAAGACCTGCCATGGACCATGTCCTATTAGGACATTTGAAAATTACAGAATTGGAGAAAATATGATATACTTTTTGGTGCTTCCTGGAGTTTAAGATTTTTTCATCCACAGATACCAGATTTCTCTGACAAAATGTTTTTTAGCATACTGAAAAAAAGTAAGTAAATTGTAGCAGGTTTGAATGACAGAGTTTGCATGAAAGCGTCTGGGTTTGGAAGAACAACATTTTGGTTATAATGTGACATTTTTTAGGGATTTTTTTTTTTCTCTCTGTTTTTCTTCATTGTAGCATAAAGAGAGCAAAATACATGTTTAAGTCATGGAGGTTTGATAGTTCTGACTAGAATCAAAAATGTCAGTATTAAATGAAAAAAACCTTTTAATCAACTTACACTGACTTTATGGTCATTCTGTTTGTCGACAATTGTTGTTTCATATTGAGTTGTCAGGTAGAGAAACATGATCTCTTCCCAGTAAATACAGTGAAATGCAGCTACTGTTACACTCATCCATGTTAAGCTGCATTTGTCTGTATTCTGTAATGGAGCAATATAGCATTGCTTCTGCCTTTTTTCTTTTTTTTTTCTTAATTTTCTTTAGCACTCTTCTTCTATTGCTTACACCGAGCTCCAGGACTGTCATGAGCAATTAAATCTAAAATCGCTGAGTAATTATGACAGGTAATTTTCTAGTAGGTATTTGCAATTATTTCAGTTGGCATTGATTTCATTGGATTATGTTGGATATCGCTGCGTTTTAGTGGAATATTTTATTTGTTTCTCACCGTAAATGTTTCAGCCATTAGAAAAAATGGTCTTTGGTGGCTTAAGAGTATTTATGTTGTCTTTTATCTTGTGATAGACTTGCCTTGTTCAAGTCTGTATATAATGAGAGATTTCTACCACCTCAGGACATCAGAAAGGAATCTTTCTCTCTTGCAATGCAACTGACCTAATACATCTGTAATTCAGCTTTCACTTACCTGCTGTCTCTCCTCATGAATTTGCCAATATATTTAAGCTACCTCAAAACAGGACATAACATTTTTGACAGCTGTGTCAGTGTTACTTGCTTGTACTGCTGTAGCAACTGGGTATCTGAGTCATAGGCAGCAGCTTCACTCCACTAGTTTTGCATGGGAAAAGAAGGCAGGAGTCTGTACAGCAGGTGTGCCTGCAGTTTTTCCTTTCCTCTCCTCACACAGACATAACTGCTTTTTGAAAGCTGACATACCAGTTCTTTCATGACAGAAAGGCAGACGATACTTTTCATAGAGTTATAGAATGATTTGGGTTGGAAGGGACCTTAAAGATCATCTAGTTCCAACCCCTTTGTCAAGGGCAGGGACACCTTCCATAGAAGGTGTTTGGTTATTTCCAGAGGGAGACTGGTAGACATGCAATGGTAATTAAGCCCTTTATATGAATTGCAACGTGACTGCAAATTTGCTTAATCAAGCTTAGTAGAGTGAGTTGCATAGGGCTTTTGCACAAGCACAGAAAATCATCATTAAGTCCAAAATGGTAAATTTAAGAAATGTATTATTGGAACTTGTTCTGCACTAAAATTATCTTAATTCAAATTTCAAGAATAATTTCATTTCTTGAGCAAATGTGATGTACATCTGCTCAGCTTCAGACTTAAAGATATAATTTGGATCTGTTTATACTGTCCAAGTAGTTTTCCCTTTTAGCCAGACATGGCTCACTTAAAAAATTTCATTTCCTAAAATTGATTTCTACCAGTGTTTCTCATCAGATCATAAATGAAGATTTTAATAACCAGTGTTGAAACAGACAAACAGAAGTATGCCCACTCTTCATTAACCATTGTTTTTATGTGTTACTCTTAAAAAATGATGGAGCAGAGATTAATGAATGCAGTAAATACTATTCCAACCCAAGGGAATAGTTGAGTCAAAGCATAGTCTGCAAAATGTAGAATATACCAAAGCACACAGAAATCAGATTTCATACTGCATGAGGCATTGGAAGTCCTTATATTGCACGTGGAAAAGTTTAGTTATGGGCATTATTTTGTATAAAACATTACCTTTTCTGTTCTCTGACTGCACATTATCAATCTTGAATTAAAAAGAAAAGGAAAAATAAACCAGTAACTACTTAGTTATGCTCATGTGAAAATGTAATGGGTGCTCCTTATCAAAACACCACTCAAGCTATGAAATTACTAGAGTTTGTGGGAACTGGGAATCTAGTTCCTTATGTTTTCTGTGCCATATGCAGAAATGCTGTAAGTTGTGCTCTGTGGTAAATACTTGGTCCTCAAACTACAGTTTGATTTCGTTTTCATTTTCATGTAGTCTTTACAACGATCAGGTATGCCAGAATTATTTAATGCAAAGAGTTGTGCTGATTCCATCTGCTGGTAGAGTTTACCCAGAGCCCCAAACAGGAAGGATTGCTATATTCCAGGCGTTTTTCCCTCTTGATTTACTTACTCTCCTCCTTCCAGCCTGTACACACACTGTGCATGCTTTTCAGATCGAGTAAGTGAGAGGTTGGGTGACAAATTAGACTAAAAGCATCTGTTTCTCCTTCTATGCTGGAAATGCTGAGACAAAAATATACTGTATGTAAAGTGAGTTAGTGCATTTATCCGACATAATTTTGAAGATGATGCTTCACTAGCTGAATTGTCCCTGAAATTAGGCTACTACCGAAAATAAATTTTGCATTTTATAGGAGACTAAAAAAAAGTAGTAACATAGATGTACTGTGGTCAACATAAAGACTCCTCGAAAGTACATGACAAATCTGTAGTTTAGTAACTGAACATATTGAATAGAGTTTTTTAACTGGGTCTGAGCATTATTTTTTTTTTTTTATGTTAGCATGCTTGAAGATCAGAATTTTTCTGTTCGAATAAAGATTTCCAGAATACCTGCTGGAAAGCAGCTCTGTGGAGAAGGAGCTGGCAGTACTGGTGGATAACAAGCTGTCCACGAGCCAGCAGCACCCTTGTGGCCAAGAAGGCCAATAGTGTCCTGGTGTTCACTAGGAAAAGCATTGCCAGCAGGTCAAGGGAGATGATCTTGCCCCTCTACTCTGCCCTAGTGAGGCTACACCTGGAGTACTGTGTCTGATTCTGGGCTCCTCAGTGGAAAAGAGACAAGGAGCTCCTGGACTGGGTCCAATGAAGGGTGACAAAGATGATTTAGGGACTGGAGCATCTCTCTTACAGGGAAAGGCTGAGGGATCTGGGCCTGTTCAGACTTTGGAAGAGATGACTAAGGACCTTGTCAATGTCTCTAAGTATCTGAAGGGAGAGTGCCAAAAGGATGGACCAGGCTCTTCTCAGTGGTGCCAAGCAACAGGACAAAAGGCAAGAGGCAGAAACTGATGCACAGGAAGTTCACCTGAACATGAGGAAGAATTTCTTTACTGTGCAGGTGACCACGCTATGAAACAGATTGTCCAGAGAGGGTGTGGAGTCTCCATCACTGGGGATATTCAAGAGCCATCTGGATGCACTCCTGTGCCGTGTGCTCTGGAATGACCCTGCTTGAGCAGAGAGGTTGATCCAGAGGACCCACTGTGGTCCCTTCCAACCTGATCCATTTTGTGCTAGTTTAAGAAACTGTGTTAGCAAATATTTGCCCTTAGAGTCAAGCATTCTTTGAGCCCCAGGATTTAGGATTGTAGCATTTCTTTATGTACTTACATATTTCAGTCCTTTGAAAGTATTTCAGGTTTATCTGGCATCTTACAGTTTATCAAGCTGTTGATTGAATAAGATACTGCTTTCCAAATTTACGTTTTCTTGTGTGCTCTCTATGAATATTGTACTTAGGTGTTTGCATTGGGAAATTAAAAGCAGGTTGCCCCAGGTTGCTGCTTAGAAAAAGACAAAGAGTAATAATCTTTTTTTATGTCAAGACTACCGTAAGATTTACTTGTATAGTATAAATCTCACATCTAGCACCTATAGTTTCAGATGCTTGGAAGCTCGTTCATCATAAAATGTTCAAGTTGTGTTTGGATCAGGGCAGTTCTCCTAGAGTCAGGAAACTCCTGACAGTTTTCAAACCAGGATTTGCAAGAAATTTTGTATGTTCGGCTTTAATAAACATAAATATATGAATAAAAATTTGCAGGACTGAGACCACAATGAGGTCCTGTTTCTCATGTCTTAAAGAGTAATTGCAGAGAAAGGAGAAGATTAGTATGTATTATATCAGCTTTCCCTTGAGTAGAAAACCAAAGTTTCATTCTGATAACTTGTGTGGTATTAAGTAGATTATGCTTTGTGAGAACTACGCTTTTATACCTAATTCCTGAAGCCAGCAAGTAATCTTAAAAGATGTGTAATAATAATTTCAATTGAAAATGCATTTATTGGCACAGATAAAAAGCGAAAGGTCATGCTGATGTAGTGTGTGGTATTCTTTCTTGGTTATCCTGCACTGCTGCTGAAAAAAGAATACTTCTGCTCAATAAACTTTCAATATATCAAAAAACCTAAAAGCTTCCTTAATTTAATAGTTTTCATAGTGTCACATCTTTCCTGGTTGGCAAGAGAGGTGTGTAGCATTTGGTAGCACAGCATTAAGTATCTTGAATCATCTATAGGAGCGTGATAAATATAAGGGTTTGTGTTCCACATTGTGTTGTGGATCACCTCTTTCACTTTCTGAATGCTTTAGCTTTTAAAAGAGACACTAATTACATGTTCAGTGAAGATGAAAACTGACCTTGTTCTTTGCTAAATGTCACTGAAGAATGTATGCAGGAAGACAGCAACTCAAACTTTACAGGTGCTTTTGTTTTATGGATTTTTTTCTCATTTCTTAAGGAGTTGGAGTAGGAATTCATAATTACTTTTAGTAGTACTTTTTTTTTAACTTATGGCTCACCATCTCTGACAGGGTATTTATATTCCCAAGAACTAACATTCTTTGCTTACTTGGACTTTCAGTCTACAAAGCCACAGTTGTTCTTACTGTGCTTTCACCAGTGCTGTGATATACCACGTAGGAAAGGGATTCTGATCTCAGCTGCACCATTGTGAAATATAACTATATATGTGACATATTTCCATTTACATCAGTTGAATTTCTCTGGATTTTCGTGGCTGTAACTGTGCTCTCAGGCACTTGCAGCTAAAGCAAACAAAGGGTTTGAGGACCTAACACAGGACAAATGTCTTTATCCCACACTGGATAAAGCTTCTACACTCCTCCTGCCACTGCTTCTGTCCTCCTCTATTGCTGCTAAATTTGGAGCTCCATAAGCTCTTTACCCACATGCTGTTTTGACTAGACAGCTGTGCCTGGGATGGCACTCCTGGCATGGATAGCATGGTGCCTTGCCTGGGCTTCCATCAAGCTAAAAGAAGTGTAGTAATCCTTGGGGATCCCAAACTAAGAGGCAGCCTCAGCTCATGAGCTCATTGTAGCTCTGACTGGAAAACTTTAATGAGTGAAATTTTTGTAGCAGATCAAAGATATTGAAGTGCTATATCATTGCAGATAGACTTTAAAGTTTGTCAGCATGATTTGTCTCATACTATAGGTACATAGAAATGTCTCTGACTGTGCACCTGTATATTATGTAGTAAACTTTTAGCTCCAAATTTGTTGGTTGGCCTTTGAATTTGTCTTTCTTGAAAGAGATACCAATATAAGTATGTTTTCCAATTGTTCTCAGTTTATATTTTATACTAATATCCATCATACAAACAGAGGTTAGAAAACAAAAATTCTTGACCGAATATATTACAAAAAGCAATAACAGAGAAGATAGTCAGAGTACCATTTATCAGCCTTTTTTATTGTAATTTCAGTGGGATTGATGAAAATATAAATTGTAATTGAGTCTGTTCAGTTGTCCGATTTTCGTAGATGTTGTATTAGTTTGCTCTTTCATTAAAAATGGAGAAAAAAGCCACTACATAAACACTTGTTCCTTTGTTTGAAGGTTCAAGCACAAGTGCGACATGCAAAACTCAACTTTGACAAACTGAAGACTGATGTCTGTCAAAAAGTAGATCTTTTGGGAGCAAGCAGATGCAACCTTCTTTCTCATGTGTTAACAACATATCAGGTATCCAAGGAAAATGTTGACCTCTGAAAGAACATTTTTCAGTTAATGTGGTTTTTTAAGAGGTTACCATGGCAATATTCAACTGTAAGAATATGTAACTAGTATTGGAGGGAAGATGTGAAATTTGCACTGAAAACAGATTTGTGTTAACATTGACACTGAAATTGTACCCTGCCTTACAGACAACACTGCTTCATTTTTGGGAAAAAACTTCACACACGATGGCAGCCATCCATGAAAGTTTCAAAGGTTATCAGCCATATGAATTCACTATGTTAAAGGTAAGGAATATATAGATATATATGTTTGTCCAGTGATAACCAGTAAGAGATCATTCTAGGATGTAGAAAGCACATGTTGATATTTTTCCCATATATTTTCTGACACTTTTAGTTTCTCTGTTTAATGTCCTTCTGACTAGTAGGATCAAAAACTATATTTATGTATTGTGCAGTGACTAAGGAATATTTCAAAGGAAGACATTATTAAGGGCTGTGGGATTGTGTTTGATTATTCATCTAGCAGAATTAGGGATTTATGTTGCTCTCAGAAATCTCAGAAGCGAATTAATACTACGTTGCCTTTGCATCTGTTTTCCACACTTTTTAAGAACACCTTTTTTGGACTGAATATGAGTAAGTGGATGCTCAGAGTTCCCGCATCTGTACTCACTTTTTAACCCTTTACTGGGAATTACTGTTTTGTAGTATAGTTTTGTAGACTAATGGTATTTGCTGATCCTTTGTAAACTTTCAGTATGGCATATGTGCAATATCTGACTGAAGTCTGAGTTCAGTTTTGCCAAGTATCTAAAAATAATCACTAAGCATTGTGTGTTTTCCTGGTCATGTTTTCCCTGCATATGAAGCTGCTCTGTGTGTTGCAATTTGATACTCAGTAGAGGAATGGGAAAACAGTGAAAAACTTCGTGAACCTACTAGTTATCCTCACAGACGTCTTTGTCCTGTAGTTATTTTGGGCAATGCAATAACTACTTGATTGGCTACTATTTGCATGGGAGAAAAATAACATGTGTGAAGGAGGTTTGATGGAAGAGTTGCCATGGGTAGGAGAGTGAGGAATGAACAGCATGCAACAAAGCCACTCTTTGCTTGGAGAGACAATCCAGTTTGAAAATGATTACAAATCATAGCCTCAGTCCATGAAATCCTTGTGTGTATGTCAAGTGGAAGTTGGGCTGCATTATGTCTTATAGCCTATGGCTACTCCTGAGCTCCTGGAAAAGAAGCACCTGAAGGTATAAGGTGTAATTCTCCCTAGACTACCAAACTTGTCTGTAAATGACTATGCCATATTTAAAGATGTTTTCTAGAATGTGAGATGGGAGAGTGCAATTTCTAAACTTTGCATAAAGAGCTTGTGGAGACTGTTACTTTTGCAGCTTGAAACATCACAGCAGACCAAATAAACAAATTTCAGGCTCAATATTTTCCTGATTGAGGACGTTTATAAACTGTTTCATCTTACCCAGCCTCTGAAGAATCCTGTCTTGCAGGAGAAGTCCTCATTTGCTATGAAGTTAACATAACTTTAAGCCTCTTTGTTTCATAGTCCGCATCACGGAAGATGGGTTTTAGTCAGAGTTTACAGTCAGATTTCAGCAGGAGACAGATGGGCATAGGTATCTTGACGTTGCTAGTAATTGTCTTCAGACTTATCAGTTCAACTCCAAACCAGGGAAGAAAGTCTGCTTTACTTTGCCCCTCCCTGGGTTTAGCTTGGCCAGAGTTCTGCTCAGGAGCCTGGGCACCATGCTGGTGGGCTCTTTGCCTACCTTCCTGGTGTTAAAAGGTTTCTGAGGAGGTTTTTATCTTCACTTTGATTCAAAACAATTTCAGTCTAATTTGTGTAGGTAGCCTGTATTGTTGCTAGGTATTTGTTCCTCATGATCTTTTGTATTTACAAATTTGTTTATTTGAACAACATGTAGGATGTTTCAAGACATATAGTAACATTTGGACGCCTTGGAGAGAAAATGCACCTATTTTGGTGTACCCTTGTGATGGAGGATGAGAGATATTTGGGGATGCCTTGTACTTTTTGAACTTCCTCCTGTGAAACATTTCACTATGATTTAAATTTGAAATTAGATTGGGAATCTATGATAAAGAAATACCATCCATATTGAACCCACACATGTAACAAGCGCTGCCTTGAAACAAAAAGTAACTGTAAAAATGGTTGTGACTATTGTAGTGTGTTTAGGATGCAGCCTAACTTTGTTATGAGAATCTTAACCAATTATGTTACTCGCCTCTGACACTGAAAAGATGTGATTTCTTGTTTTTGCACTGATGTGTATACTGATAAATGATGCTAATCAGGAGATAATTTAAAACTATAGGATTTCATGTAATTCTGTGCTTTCAGAAAACAGCTGCTTGGGAGTAAGACCGTGGTACTAGCTTTTAGTGTCAGTTTTTTTTTTCTTTCAGTCTCTAGAGTGCAGGATTATTTTCTATACCAAAGTCTTCTCCACGATCTCTTGTCCCCCAGCTATTAGTTTCTGATTGTTTACATTAAATGATTGCTAAAATGATTAAATCAAAATCTGGCAATTGCATCAGATGAGATTGTGTTGCCTAAGAGAATAGATGTCTGCTGCTACTTCAGATGCATTACTAGGGTAAGTGAGCTCTGCTTGTCACTTCTGAAGGGTGTGGCGAGTCCCAGCTCACCTCTGCTAAACCTGGGTGTGGAATAACAATAGGTGATTATGGTTAGGGAACTGATCCCTACCAGTCATATCATATGTTCATGCCAGAGTAACTATATATTAAAAACGAGCAGCAAACTAATTTTACATTGAAATTATGTGGTATTATTTTTTAATGAAGTATAGTAAATAGCTATAGCTGATCTAAGGTAGTGTAGTTTCTGATGGAGAAACCTTTGGTCTAAAACTGTACCCAATGAAGATGCCACGTCTGTTGTTGACTTTATGCATTAAAATATACAATCAGAGTATGTAATGGCTTAAAATACACATAAAATATTTCAGTGTGCCCATTTCTACATTTAATTGGAAGAGACTTCTTTTAGACTATTTTTTCCTGCCTTATATCATAAAAGGGGTCTTTCTTAAATGAAAATTTTGAATTTGACGCTTGTAAATAATTTTTGTCTTTTATGATTCCATAAAAGACAAAATCTTGCTCATACAAATTAAACTGAATTAAACTAAGCATACGTGAGTGTAGGATTAGTGTTTTGCTTTAAAACAAGAAATTAATACAAGTTAATATTTGACTTAGATGTAGATTGTCTTACTGAAAAATTAAGAGGTGCTATGTACTAGAAAATTGCTATTTGTATTTTGTTGTATAAATATATATTCGTGTACCAGGTTTACCTCAGGAAAGAGATTCTGAAACTCCTCTCGGGATTGTTTCTGGAAAGAAAACATTGTCTTTAGAGATGTTTGTCAAACTCCCTTAATGAAAAGCAGCCCATTTGTTTTCTTTGCTTCAGGGTATATTCAGAGAGCAGTATAATTGTGCTATTGCTGCTGTATTTCCTAACTCTGAGTTTTATGCTTGATGAAAGATGATTATTAATGTGCTAACAGCTCTATGTATAGTGATGGAAAAGTATCTGTTACTGTATCCATCGCTTTAATATTACAGAAGATGGGCTGCTGTTTTGGTAAAGCCTTTAAGGTTTGATTGTCTTGAAATTAACATATATCAAATGAATTCAAGTTTATTTCAGGGGCTACTTTTCATGAATAATACCTCTTTCTAGTTTCGTTACCATTTATTTGCCATAGTTACTTAAAGAATAATTAGTTGCATTTTTTACATTTAAATGCTAGAATACCAAACTTCCTGAGGAGTTCTTATTAGCCTAGAAATAGTAATAGCCTTGGTAAGGGAGTCAAAAAGCATAAATCTCAGTGCATCTATTTATTTCTGTAAAGTGGAATGCTGGTTTTTTATTTATTGTGTAAAGTGGAATACTGCTGCCTGAGCTCCTTACATGGAGTACTCCTTTGGAGTACTTTGTCCAAACATGCTACAACACTGTTGCTTTCTGCTGACCTCTGCTGTAGTCTGGTATCCTCTCTTGTTTCTGTTTGTCACACCATGACTTTACTCATAGAGACGATTGCGTATGATTTTGTATCTCTAAGGGTTTTGGGGAGGTGTGGTATTCCTTTTCTTGATGAATGTCTGGGAGGAAATTCTGAGACAACCTGCTTTTCCTCTTCCTCTTGAGCTCTCCCCCCAGATGAAATACATTCGATTTTTTGTCTCCTCAGTGATGTTGTGCTTCTTCATAAATGTTTTGACATCTTGGGATGTATGCCTGGCTCCTGAAACTGCCCTTAGCTGTGTTGCTTTGATTCTTTCTCAGTCAAGAAGTGCACTAGTTGTCCAAGGCACTTGGGAGGAGCTGTGGGTGAGCTGAGTGCAATGTCAGCACTGGTGATTTAACAGCAGAGGGCAGGTTTTATGTGCAGTCCACATGATCTTGGCTTGACTTGAAAGCAGCCCAGATGCAGGTGAAGGAATTTAGTGAGTGAGTAGCAGTCAGAAATGCAGCCTGAGCTGGAACCAGAGTTTAACTCTACAGTGGAGGAATCCCTTGTTGGCTTGGATACTTAGTCTGAGTACTGGGAGCAGGTGTAATATCACTGAGTGACTTTTGGTGTTAGAGATGGACACATCACGCAGGATGAATGACTCTGAACTTGCTCTGCTAGTGTGTATGGTCTTACTCTGGTTTTTGTAGTAAAAGAGAGAATAAAGAAGCTAGGAAGATAGGTTTCTAAATACACAAGGATCCTACTTAAAGCCACATACCTGGTGTAGTTCACAACAAAATCCGTGCTAGTCCGCGTGAGCAGCCAGAAGAGTGCTGTGAAGTTACACATTGTGTGCTCTGAGCAGCCAAGACAGGGGCACATCCAACTGAAATGTGCTTCCTTTGCTCTGAACTCAAGTCTGTGTTGTCATAACTCTGTTCATTCACTACGCTTTCTAGATGATGGGAATTCTTCCCTTTTTTCTAATGTAACCTGGAACAGTTAAGAGAATATCATGGTTTCATTTCTATGCCTGCTGACAGTAGTGATCACATTACTGTGGGTTCATGTTTAGAAAATGGTTGACATTGGCTTTTTAACATTCCATTTCATTTCATACCCATTCTCTAGCTTTTTTAAATCTTTTTGAAAAGATACCTCAGTTTGTAGTGCACCTCAGGATGCGGAGTAAAGGGAGGCAGGGGTGAGGAAAATAATTTCATTATTTGCTATCTGATTTTGAGGGAATGTTGTCTGAATAAAATCGTTACATGGAATTATTGCATCAAAATACAGCTGCTGATTTTTAACAATTTTTATCATAATTGCCATTGAAACCGAAGCTGTATTTCAGAGCTATGTTTATTTTTCTAATACAGGAAATAGTAACTGCCATTATTATCATGCTGTTTCCTTCCCAAGGTACTTGTGAACTCCATTTCTATATGCTTCCGCAGTTTGATCACAGTCCTTTAAATATGGATTTCCTGAAACACTGATGAAGGAAACTTCATAAAACATAGGTCCTTAAAGAAGGATGCTTATTTCCCTTTATATTTTTGGTGAATATGCAGAAGGCTTTACTTCTAATAATTTTCTTTTACGTGTATCATTACGCAGTGGTTAAAGTAGTTCTGGTTTTTGTCCAAAAGCTTTCCAACCCTTTTGGAGCAGGCTCTGAGGTGCTATACTTGGTAGCAGGCAGAGCACCACAACTGTTTCACCATCACCTCCTGTTTTAGTGGACTGTGTATCCTGTTGTGAAGATGTCCGGGGTGGTTCAAGTGCCCAAAGCAGCACAGTCCCCATAATGTAAAGCTGCTTTCTTTCTCTACACTGCACTTTTGTGCAAGTATAGTGGATGTTTGTATGTTCTTGAACTCTAGTCCAGGTCTTCTTAGAGTCAATGGAATAATTCCCATCAATTTTAATAGCACAAGAAGTGCAATCTAATCAGTACCCAGTTCAAATGCAGGTAAAGGGTGACATTCGTACATAGGTTACCTAGCTGAGCTGGCTAGTGTCCTTATTCAGCAGCCAAGAAGAAGTACACTTACGTGGGATTCTGGTTAATGCTGTTACAGTGTCAAAAAGAAAGTGGCAACCACAGAATAAAGTTAATTTCTTTAAGGCCTTTTTTTATTATTGCTGCTTTTGTGACCTTCATCTTTTGACCATGTCTGTAGTGTTGAGGGTGCTTATGACAAATTTGTCAGCAGTTCTAGGGAGAATTAACTTACTGAGAGGGAAAAAAACGCAACTGCAATACATGACAGATCTACAAGTTTAGTTTCTAAAATACTGAAGTGTAGATTCCTTATACAGCCAAGTACTGAAACAAGCAGAAACTGGAATGCTCCTTCTGGGGACTCCTCTGTCCTGGTTAACAGGGCAGTGTAAACAAGACCTGCAACATGTCTGGGAATGCTTTTCTTGTGACAGATGGGCTGGGCACTCTAACTTTTATTCAATCGATTAGGCTGTGGTTTTTTGTTTTACTTTTCTCATGAAACACATTAATGTTTTGTTCAAATTCCAGATGCAAAATGACTACATTTTTGTGGTTTTTAGGTTTTGTGCAGAAGGTGACTTTGCTGTTTTACCCTTAACTTTTTGGGGGGGCATGAGGAGAAGTTGGGATGAGATGTACTGCTGTGACTATCAGAGCAACATTAATAAATTTAATTACAAATGGTCAAGACTATTCACATGTAACATGGTTTTATTTTTCAGAAACCAAGTTGGACTTTGGAAAGAGGAAATTTTTTTCACCTTCACAGCAAAACCATTTGATAGAGATAGAAATACTTACATTGCTAACATCTGCTATTACTTAATTCCTGTGTTCCTTTATTTAATTTTTCAGACAGAATTCTTGCTGCATGACAATGACAACCAGTAGTATATTTATCACTTCAAAGAGTCAGTCTATAATGCTTGTGTTGGCTTGTTCACATCTCCAAATTTTGGTTATAAAAATGCTAACCATGAAACTGCATGTCATTATCTTGTAGCACAGCCTTTCAGATTGCAAAGGCACAGTAGCGTTTCATAATAACCACACCTGGCCTTTGTCAAACTATCATCCAAGATTTTAACCCTTGTTTTCAGATTCAGGATACAAGCAGTATCTTCCCACTACCACTGCAGTTGCCAAGTTTGTGTGAAGAGTTGTGGAGGGAGGAAAAGAGAATAAATAAGAAAAGAAGCAGTATATGGTGAACAAACAGATGTAAAGAATTCTTTTTTCTCATCTTAAAACAGGAAAAGAAGGAGGAGAAAAATAAGCAAACCCCCAAAATAGCAAAGAAACATGCCACCTGTGCCTGCTTTGCACATGGTATAGATAGATTTACTTAGAAATATTGGAAATTTTTACTTAGAAATATTCATTTAGAAATATTAGAAACAGAACACGAGTATAGAAGTTGCCAAGTGTCACCTTCTTATATAAAGTGTGTTCATAGACTCAACTTGAATGAGTATCTTCTAACACTTTTAATTCTGCTTGTTTGAGTCAGATATAGTTTTGATATAGTGCAAAACTATTCTTGCTTGATTTCTGTTGGTTCTAGAGTCAGGTTTGGTCTTAAATGACACACTTTAGCTTCCCTGAGTCTAATTTGTTTTCTTCTTTACATTTATATTGTGGTTATGATGTAGAGCTTGCAAGATCCTATGAATAAACTAACGGAAAAAGTGGAAAAGGAGGACCTGCAGAGTGAGAGCACCAATTCAGTGGAAGATCAGCAGAGTCAGTAAGTCACATGTCCTATATATCAAACTAATAATTATTTTTGTATATAATCTGCCTCCTGGTTTCTAAAGTCACCAAACATAAGTAGAGATACCGACACAGCTAGTCTAAACCTCCTGGTTCCCTCAACAGAAAAATTCCTGAAATGTTGTAATGTGTACCTGAAAACTCATAAACTTTATGGTGAAATTAAGAGCTTTAAAAAGGCCCATAAAACCCTTATGTGTTTTTCATCTTTCCTAGTCCTCTTTTTATTTTTTTTCAGCTTTTGCTTCATTTTTTCTCTATTAGAAGAAATGGTAAACAACTATACATGGGAGAAGATATATGAGCATTGTATTTCTCCTTTCAGCAGCATTTCCTTTCACCTGAGAATAGGATATAGATTACTGATTGCTTCGAGCAGCGATTAGTTTTTGTAATGTATACAGCATCAGTTAGTAATCCAATGAAGCAGTAGGTACTTAGTATAAAGTACATCTAAGTGAGCTGATGCTGTCAAGTTTTGAGTTTCCTGTAGTTCTGAGCTGAGAGAGACTTATGAATGGACTGCTGTGAGGAGCGGAGAACAGGAGAAAGAGATGCGATCCCTCCCCTACCTGACCATCAGGATTCGGTTGCCAGGCGATGCAATGTTGATATAATCCTGCTGCCACCTGTTGTTTTGACTATCCCTGCTTAAATGAAGCACCCAGCAAAGGATCAGTTGTCAAAAAGCAGAGAACAGCTTGACTGATTAGTGGATTTTGCTTGGCTATTTATAATAATGAATTTTTAAAGAGTTCAGGTTTTCTGTCCTTTTTCTGGTTTAGTTTCAGGACCACTGACCAATACCACTTTATAAATTGGTCACATTTGGTGCTGTTGACATTAGAAGGGACTTGACCAAGTACCATTTGGCAGGTGGTTGTCTCCACAGCACTTACTTCCATATGTTGTATATCATGTGACAGTAATAAAGAGTTTAATAAATAGCTCTTTTCCTCAGTGTTGAATATAAAGTTCTAGAATGAATGTGTGATTTATGCAAGATGTGTGCATTGGCACCTACCAGGAAATGCATGTATCAGATGCCATGTCATGGTTGTACTTGTGTTTATTTATGGATTATGTTTGTCCTTGTCTGGCATGAAACTGAGGGAAAAAATATGTCACCCTTTTGCTGTGTAAAACTGTGAACAAACATCTAAGATTCAAGAAGAATTACACAAAACAAAGCTTTTTAAATCCTCATGAACTTTCCATTCGCAGTAAACATTCATTATACTAGAATTTGGCCTGAATCTAATTTTCCTCTACCACAGGCCTACCCCCAAGAGCAAGGGAGGTGTCTCTTTCTGTCCTGTCACTAGAGGATAGGAGGAATGTGCCCACACAGCCCTTTTCACCACCACATCAGCCTTGTGGCTGCTTCATTCTTGAAAGGCTTTACAAAGTCATAGTAGTTAGAAAGGATGTATTCTTCAGTGAAGAGATGACCTTTTTATAAGAATTGCATGTAAACTACACCTTTTTTTTTCCTGTTGAGAGCTTTTTTCATCAATGCTGCTGATCAGTTGTTTTAGAAATCTGCTGACATGAGGCAAAACTCTCCTGACTGTTGATTTTTAATTAGTTGCTGTTAAAAAGAGAAGCGCAGAGTGGTTGATTGCCATTTTGGGGGAGAAGGGGGGGAGGGGGCTGGAGAACAGTTGTAGCTCCTTCATGATAGTTATGAAAGACCAAATGTGGAAAAGCAGAATACACGACGCCTTTCATCAGAGAGGGAGTCAGACTAAAAATGGAAGCTGGTAGGTTCTGCTAGTTCAATCCAATTTTCATTTTCAACAGACTTCTGCCAGTGAAACAATAAAAGGTAACAAACAGACCAGCAAATGCAAGAGTCCATCTGTTATTACTGTTTATTTGTTACTGATATGAATCTGTAATGATTTGACCAAAAAGAGGAAAATGTATTATTTTAGCACCTTAGAATTATTTTTCCAATTTTTTTCTTATTCTTTCAAATTAAGGTTGATTTCATTAGATGAGGAGAGCCATACCAAGGAATCAAACTACTCAGGTATTTTATTTCATGTTTTAACTCTGTAAGTACTGTAACACTTGGGTTTTTTGGTTTGGTTTATTTCCTGTATCAGCTTCACCCAGCAAATCCCTACAAATGCATAAAACCTAAGGCCAGGAGAACCTGTTAAAACGAATCTCTTACATGTTACATCCCACTGCATTTCATTCAGTCTTTCTCAGATAGGTCAAATAGCTTGTGTTCCAAAGCCTAATTCTTACACGGGGCATGTGCCCTTCAAGAAAGGGACCTGCAGGTCAGTAGGTGAGACAAGGGAAGTGTGCCGCTTAGCTCACTAGTTTGTTCCAGTGATTAAACTGTACTCTGTGGAAAACTTGATGAATTCAGTGGAACTTCGGCCCAAAAGCCAGGCAAGATCATACTCAGCTGCTACCAATGGCCTTATGGGTTGTTACTGCCCGGTGACACAGACGGGCTCCAATTGGAAGTGCACTGTGAAAGAAAGGAGGGAATGGACACAAGTGAAAGGGAAATTCTGAGTACATACTAAGAAAGAAGTGCTTGCAGTGAGGGTGGTGAAGTGCTGGAAAAAGTGGAATCTTCATCCATGGAATTCTTTAAGACAATCTAACCTTTTCTACTAAATTAATGGAGAATAATTTTAATATGTTGTATTTTATCCTTCATTAAGATACTTAAAAGGTACTACATGAACGTCAAGACTACTCTCAAGTCTTTATTCCAATGAGTTAATCGTATTGATGTTTTGAAGTCATCATCTCATGTTTATTTTTGACATTTTTGTTTTCATTCTACTTTACAACGTACCTTTTCAAATATGAAATACATAACTGGACAAGAGATTTCTGATGTTGTTCTCACCTGTCATGTTTCTTGAAGGTAAAGTCACATTCTTGTTTCTATATCCAAGGAGGACATCCCATTTTGCTACAACATCAAGTTCGAAGCTCATATCTGAATGCATTATTTACCAAGACTCAGTTCCTTTTAGTCACAGCTTTCCAGGATTCATTTGTCCTTTCTACAGCATGGCTTATAGTCTTTATTCCTGCAATTTGACCAGACTTGGTGGTATAAAATTCTCCCAGCTCTAACTACAGAAACGGAATGACTGGACTGACTGACCAGCTCTAATAGTCTGTTAGTTGTTTGCACATTTTTTTCAAGAGTGATTTTGTGTTTACTTCCAGATGACTGCTAAAGCCATTGACTAGCAATGGATAAAACAGTAAGCCTTGCAGATCTATACTAGAAACACTTCTACTTTGCAATTATTTCTCCTAACAATGTGTTTTTGACATCTGTTAGTTGTCACATTCCTAATCCATTCAGTATGTTCGTTATAGATGTTATGCAGTGCTAACTTTTTAGCTGGAAGGCTGTGCAATGCAAAGTCAAGTTGTTTCTAAACAAATACCTTTACTGAAAAAAGCTCTTAGTTTTATTGAAGAATTAAATTAGCTGGTTTTATTTCAACTAGGTCTGCTTTCCATAAAAGCAATAGTAAATTATTATAGGAGCATTTATTATGCTCACGTTCTTTTGCTGAATCCCATACTGAATGGCATTGCATTAATGTTTTAACTGGGAGTAATGGTGATCTCCCAGCCCATAGTAACTTACAGTTACTTGAGTCACCCTGTTTAATTATGGTTGTTGTTTGGGTGGTTTTTTGTAATAAAGACACAATATTAGGACTTTTCCAGAGTTTCGAAGTTTCACCCATTTTGCAGTTAATTAGATCAGATATGTCTTTGACAAGGTATTTTAATATTCATGGATACAAAATCTGACTTACATTTTCTTAGCAGATGTTTTCTAGAATCTCAGTTACTTACAGACTATAAAATATTTCATTATAATATAAATACCTTGTTCTATCTCTTTCTCCATCACCCCTAAAAGGAACTGGAGTGTTTTGAAATACTTCTAACTGGTTTTCTAAATTTTTCCATCTTCATACACTAGCAGGTCTGTGCCATTGCTAGGATTTTTTTTCTTAAACTACCCTGTATGTTCTAAAGTCATACAGATACAGTGCTTCTAGTGAGGAAGCTGTGTTGCTTCTTAGTTTTCCTCACCAACTACTTCTGCTTCATAACTTCCATTTTTCTATCATTTGCTCTGCATTTTCCCTGACTATACTACAGACGCCTTTAAGATTGACTTCGTCATGTTTACCACTCAACGAAGGCAGGCTTTGAGCAACACTTGTATCTTTTTCATTACAGAATTGTGGCCATCCATATCCCACCTGTCATGAACTTCTTTTTCTGATTTTCTTTTCCCCTCTGTCAGACAGTTTAGGCTTGGGGTTTTCCCCTTTAGCTTTATGCATTGTACTTTTATGAAAGCATCATATATATTGGTTCTTGTGTGTTTATCCCTCTCCTGTCTATATCTATATAGACTGTAATCGTATGCTCATGGGCTCTTAAATGACCTGCTGATTCTAGTGCTGGGAGCACATCTGTCCTAGCAAAGCTTTATGAAGATAATATGATACAAACAAGCAAGCTGTTCTGTTTCATTTAGTTCTGAACACACCTTGAAGTTTCCGTTGGGAAGGGATTGGCAATTCTTTTGAAAGGGCTTGGGATTCAGTTTTTACTTCCCAATAGAGAATTCTGTTTCACCTTTCCAGCCTTTTGTGTGAGGCTTCTAGCAGATGGACCTTCCAGTTCTGGCAGTACTGTGGCCAAACCCTTCCTTTGCCTTTAGAGCTACAGACTTAGTTGTCTAGGAGCTAGGTTTCCTCAGCAGTTAATAAGGGAAAGAAAGGCATATTCAGCAGTAACTCATCCCTCTTGTTTTGCTACGTGTCTTTAATGGGATTAATCACCTGAGGGGGGTATCTTTCTCTTCATTGATGAACAGAATCTACATGATCGTTGTGACTCCATGTCTCATCTAAGAAACTTCCTGAGAATTTAAATGGTGTTTTGTCACCTCTAATAGCCTATAACTCTCAGCTCTACATTTTACTCCCTATTGGTCTTAGTCCATTTATTTCCCTGCAGAGGAGATGCTGTTACTTATTGCCTGGCTTGGGTGAAGACTCCTTCTCCCTGTTCCCAGAGTTGGTGTCATGAGGAAGAACACATTGTAGGAAGGCAATTTAGAGAGCAACAAGGTCCTGGCACTTTTGTGCACTTTCCTAGCCTGGGTATAAGCTTCCAAAAGAAATTTCTCTGCTTCTGGAGGACAGGATAGACCTGTCTGATTGTTGCAGTTGCCTCAGTTGGGTGCACTCAGCCTGGAGAGGGTAGTCTAGCAGGCAGGGGCTCAAAGGAAGATCTCCCTCAGGTTGTAATTCAGAAATTTGCCGCACTTTGAAATGGTTGTACCTTGGATCTTCCATTCATTGTGACCAGGCTCATTTTAAACATGACATTTAAAACATGAATCCCGACAACCATTGCATGTTGGTCGTAGAGTGACTTTGTTTATAAGCATGGTCTCCTGCCAAGTGCAATTTAACATGTTTGTGGATCTCAATTACAGCTGATGATGGCAAGGATGTCATATCCACGTTACAAGGACATTGTAACCACAAGCAGAACTCAGGTGAAGAGACTTAAGAAAACTGTCTTTACATGTGTACATACTGATTGTCAGTGTACTGCAGATCTTCCTTTGTTGCTTTTAAATTTTATTTGTTCTTTTTTTTAGGTGCTATAGATGAGTTGTTAGACCTGCAACCTGAAGAAAATGGTATGATATGATTGTGCATGTCTGTTTCCTCTGTTTCATTTGCTTTTCAATCATAGTCTCCAAGTATACTTTTAATCTTAGATCTTCATTTCTTTCACAATCTGAAAGGTTGAATGAAATTATTCAGCTGTAATATTTAAATAGTGTTAAAGGAGACTCAGCGGAGGCACTATTCTTGATGTTACAATATGAAGTAAACCTTAGTGGGGATAAAATGTTTATACCGGGTAATGCAAGGTTAGGTAGACTGCGCTATATCCTGTTTGCCCAGCTGAAGTAAGTTCCACTGTAAACTTTACCCCTCGTATAACATATTACAAATTTTTCATTTTGGTTCTTTAGTTGTTGTGCTGCAACTCTTGGCAATACACTAGTGACCACAAGATTTTGTGTTAGAAATGTACATATCAGAAACAAATGATTGGGTCTTCTTAAAACCATGTAAGAACTGGTGACTTCTTTCAGACAGGTTAATTAAATCCACTGTCCTTATACTTCTGTGAGACCCATGGCAGCTCAAGGGGATGTGCTGTTTTACTGGATAACATATGAAATATTGGGTTAAAGTTTTATAAATTTTCATAAGAAGTCAGAGTGGTGTGTATAATTTTTCAATTGCTTTTCACTCATGTATCTCAGAAGAGTGAGTAAAAAGAACTTCAACAACAAAAACAACTGTGGCAACTCAAAAAACAAATGAAGCAAAGAAAAAAATGCCTTTGTGTGGTTTAGTCAGTCAGACAAGAGCATTTGGGGTATTTAAAACACTGCCTTCATGGTAGGTAAGGATATTTGCAAACACCTTGACTTTGTATTTGCCACGGGCAGTGTCTTGCACTGGGGGGATCTTATCCATGTGGGGAATCACCCATGAGGGGAGGCACCAGGGAAGTTCCTCAGCTGTCTGCAGAAGCAGCCCTAATCTGTGGATAGATAAGGTAACAATGACTTCTGTGTGGTTAATAAAAAAGTTCAGTGCATGTCTGATAGCAGCATTTTTTTTCTTCTGGTTTTCTTCTTACTCGGTTCCATTCTTTGTTGGACCTTCCTAGTAGAGATACAGATAGTACATACAATTATTGCTCATACAAGCTTAGCTGTGTCACTCAGAACGCTTCTTTTCTTATCTAAACAGTTAAATTGATACAAAAACTGCTGGGGGTGTCTGCATCAGCTAAGGATGGCTATGGCACTGTTAAAATATCAGCCATTTGCCCTAATTTTACACACTAGCTAGCTTTAGGCTGATGAATATTGTATTATTTTAAGTGAAGCAATATTGGTAGAGGTACACTTTCATGTGTGTTTCAGAAGGAAGTCTTTATGATGTGTTGCCAGTCATGTACTGTTGTAAATATTTTTAGTTTCTCTTCCCTTTTTTTTTTTTTTAATAGCACCAAAATGAGGTATGTTTACAAAGGAATTATGAGCATTGCTAGAGGCTTGTTCGAACAACTACAAAAAGAATATAGTCACATTGTTCTTTCAGTGTTTTATTGGAAGGTTTGGATTTTTTTCATGGGCATTTATAAGGTTGGGACAGCATATGCAGACAGAAAAAAGGATTTTGACTGAAAATGGGCAGTGAAAACAGAAACAGGAAAAAAAGTAATAGAAGATTAATGGGTAAAGTGAGAAAATCCATATCATTCTAGTAATCTAGCAGAGATACCACATGAGTAATATCTCGGTAAGCAAGACTGGTTTCTAGATAACCTTTGTTGCAAACAAGAGTAAAACTTGCTGCTGCTGCTTACTCAAGGCAGCCTGAGCCTGCACATACCCTATCCTGCCCTGCCATATGTGCACGGTGCCCACAGGAAGATCAGGAATACTGCTGAGCCACAAAATGTGTCACTCCTCAGATTTCTGATGGTCATACACCCTGCAGCAAGACCTGACTGCTCTTCACATGTAAAGCCTTATCTTGTGCTTGCTCCTGAAGTCAAGATGGGGCTCCTGCAATGGTTCCCCAGACGAAGCAGAGCTTTGCTCTGAGCTTGCTGTTGCATTTGTTCCGTTCAGGGCACTTGTGGTTATGTGTGGTGTTGGTGCCATGTCATAGCACATCTGCTACAAATGCCGCTCCCTTTGCATCTTCCCCTGCAAGTTCATGAAGGGGCTTCCTGAAAACAGCTTTGAGATGGTGATGCCCCATAGAGATCGAGTTTTGAAGGGCCTTTGAAATAGCAGGTGTGTTTCCCCTGTGGGAGGATTTACCCCTCTGTCTTACCTGCTGAATAACTTGGGGGAATTGGAAGTGCTTGGACAATGTTAATATTCTTTGCTCTTTATCTGAAGATGGGAAAACAGCCTGAAAATTCATGAGAACAAATTGTTTTCTGTGGTATTTTAGTTATAATCTAGTGGGAACATCAGGAGAATTGACGTGTTTCTAATGTTTCTATTTCTAATTTTTAGGCCCTGTCAGGGAATACAGAGGTATATCAAAATGTGAGTTAGAGAGGAGCTGAATCTCACAGCTGACTTCAGTAATGAATAAAATCATTTTATTGTGTGTTGGTTTATTTGTTTCTTAGTACGTAGGTGTGTGTGCTGACGCATGAGCCTATTTTAAAACAGTTTTCTGCTTTTTTTCCTCGTCTGACTCAACTTCAACCATTTCATTATAAATTATTATGGCTATTACCAGGAAACTTTGCTGAGAAGGCTGTTGAGTTTCAGTAAAATGACTGTTGCAACCACTTTGCTACTGTCAATCTTTTATCCCAACCCAGAAGGGTTAAAAGCATCTTTGTAAGTTGAATGTAAATTGGAGAGTTCGGCTGATCTACCTGAACTTTGGAAAACTGAAGTTGTTTCTGTGCCTTACCACAAGTTTGAAATAATTACAATCGAGGTTAACTGATCTGGATTTCAGTAACATAACATTATCAGCCTTGTTAACCACCATTTTTGTGATCTGCAGACTTCCACAGTGGAGCTCCAAATGTTTCCAAGTAAAATAACACTTGAGGGTCCTTGATAACTCTCAAAATATTTTGGAAAGGCATTATGATCCTGGTTACCAGTTTCATGTATTTTATATAACTATTTCACATTTCTAAAATAGGAAAAAAATGTTTTTAAGGAGTAATGGCTCAAGTGATCTAAGACCTTCTTCAGCTGCAGTTCTGGTGCTGGAAAAACTAGCACAGGAAATCAGAAGGAACGTGAGCCCCAATTATTTCTCAGCAGCTTATGAGAAGAAAAAAAATACTACAGAATCAATCAGTGTAGAAGTCTAACTCTGTGTGATAGGCTAACCTTTTTTCATGGGGAAATACCCCAATAATTCAGGCATTGGTCAGAAGGTCATAAGGGTGATCTTAAGTTCTCACAAGATTCTAGAATAATCCCCAAGTCTTACTTTTTTTCAGTTTTATACCAATCTGATTTTTTTGAGAGTTTTATATAAATGTTTCAAGAAGCAAGATAAAAGTAGTCTTTTCCAATGATTTAAATATTAGACTGTGTAATGATTTTGGTGGTTTAATAGATTTTTAAGCATACTTGTAGTTTTATTTTTAATGAGAAGTGTCTTAACAGCAGTGAGGTTATCTAAGATAATCAAGGAATTATTTGTTGCATAAGGTATAAACCTAGATGTCCAAGTGAATTGAGTCTAAAAGAGAAAACAAATATTTGTGCAAAAATATTACATCTCATTTAAAATACAAAACCTAGATTGGCTATTTTTAAAAAAGTTCCTTCTTTACTTGGTGTAAAAAAAAAATTATTTATCTTGACTCTCTTGTTCTGAGACAGCTTCAAAGGAACAGTTTGTGAGATCCTTGGAACCAGAACCTGGTGATAAGGATGACATGGTATTACTGAATGAGATCCTCAACGCTTCCTCCCTGGATGAGGGGGAATTCAGCAAAGAGTGGACAGCTGTTTTTGGACAGGCTGCTGATCTCACCATGAACTCTTCCACTAGAGATGGGGAGAACACTTCATCATCTGCAGTACCAGCACCATCAGGCTACTTGCCCTCACAGCTGCTAGACCAAAACATGAATGACTTGCAGTCATCCTTACATGGTGAGAGCTCATCTTGTTCTGTCAGTATGTTGGGGTTAGGGTTTAGAGTATGGTTTTCTGGAATGTAGAAGTGTGGTGAAAGTTTATATTGTGCCATGGCTGCAGAAGCCCTGAAATTAAAGCAGAGTATGGCCTGGAAAAAAAACATGTGAGTAACTTACTTGTTTTTCTAGCCCTTCTCATTCAGTGTTTGGGAGTGAAGTACCCAAAACCTAAAGTCAAGATTACTGTCTTGAATGTTTTTATTGAGCTTCTTGAAATGTTCTGTAGACCTTTGAGATAATTTTTTTTCCTGAAACAGAAAATATGTTTGGATTTCACTGATTTAATCACAACTGCTGTCTCTGTTAAGGGGCCAAGGAACCAAATATAATTTCTGTATTTTGTGTGGGGGTACTATTTTTAAACAATGTAATGAGAATCAGTTGC
>VZTE01005904.1:494607-545600 GCA_013397775.1 Eulacestoma nigropectus
ATCCTATACCATTGCATGTAGGGATGCGGGTCAGGTAGAATGGTTTGTCTCATCCTAGCAACCAGATAGCTGGATCTCTCTTGCAGGCTGGTTACTGATGCAGCTCTTTCCTCTTTCTTCTGTGCAGTTAAATCTCTTGGCTTTTCCAAGCTACTGCTGGGGGAAAGAAAAGAGGGGAACTAGGGCAGAGCTTTCCTGCTGCTGCTTTGGCCTTGAGGGAGGAAGGCAGGCTACTGATAAACAGCCAGCAGCACCTATCTTTGTCCTCCTCACAGTCTGGCTGGATTTTTTGTAGGGCTTTGTGAGCTGGAGGGGACCTTGCCTTTTTAGGCTCTGTCCCAAGTCATGTAAATCTCATTTGGGGAAGAGTGATACAGGAAAGAGTAGCAGGCTGATTCTATCCTGGAGACTATTTCTTGGAACCCATGCAAATGGAAGAGTCATACATGATGTAAAATGACCTGTGACATTTTTGCAGGAATAAGAAAGTCAGATTTACTTTATAATTAATACAGTTACTACCAGCACTCCTACAGCAAGATATCTGGGTTCATTGGCTTCAGCACTTAGATGAAAAGGGGGGGAATGACATTTGTAATGATGCACAGGTTTGGATGTATTTTTATAAGGTACATGATTTTTAAGCAAATTACTAAAAATAGCAACAGAAATAGTATGAGATTGATTTTTTTTTCCCCACATACAAACATATGCTTTACAAACTTTTAAATGTATTTTACATTTCAATGTAATTTACATTTTTAAATGTAAATATATTTTTGAAGGAAAAATATTTTTAGGTAAAAACAGCAAGCGGGGTTGAGTACCCTTTCTGAGGTGGCTGTTAGCTCTCATTTGCACTGGCATTGGGTGCAGTGTTAGAGACTTCAGAATCAGAATTCAGGTATGTTGCATTCAAGGAACACTAGAAATGGAAAATCCATTCCAGTCAACCTGGCATCCCAAAATCTTTTTGAGTAAAAAAAATACTAAATCCGTACTGAAAGGGTAAAATATGTGGATGTTTTCAAATGTGTTTCCAAGGTTTTGGCAGAAGATTTTGGTAATTGATGTACCGGCATTTAAAAAGTCAGGGCTAATCAGCTGAGTGATTGTATCTGAAAATAGTCTTTCTAAGTTTTTTGTTTCTTGTTTTTTAACAAGAGATGAAATTTGGACCATTTTTTATCTCATGAAAACTCAGCTTTAATCTTAAACTACATTTCATTTCACTTCACAGCTTTTCTTTCATAATCTGACCTTATCATTAAATATGGTAAGAGAGACTTTTTTTTTTAAATACTAACTGGAGTATAAGCATATCTAGACATACAAGTTGGAAATATTAGAATATATGAATTATATTTTTCCTGAGGACTTTTGATACATCTCCTACACTTCCCCCCACCCCCAACTGGTAGAATTGCTTAATAATTATTCAGTGTGAGGTGCTACACTGTAGCCTCAATGTTGCATACTTCCTGTGTGAATTTGGCCTTAAGACCATAAAGATTCTTAAAACTCACATGCTTAACTTTAAGCACATTAACTTTTCTATTAACTTCAGTGGGATTACTTACTTATTTTACGTTAAGCACACTCATAAATCTTTGGGGCTTTGTTTTCTCTCTGCCTCAGATCTTAATCTGTAAAACAGGCACAATGCTATGCAGGTTATAAACTCTTAGGGTCAGGAATTCCCAGCTCAGAGTTTTCTCTGGCTGTATTTATAGGCAGGATCCAGCACAATGGGACTCTGAATTGCTATGGGGCTACCAGGTGCTGGTTTAAAATACATATAATGTGTGTGTGTATATATATAATAGAAACAAAGCATGCTCCCAACATACCTTTTAGATTCTCCTCCAGAAACAGCTCTGTAGTTCAGTTGCCTTTCTACTTTTTCAGAGGGAGCATTGGCTTTCTCTTTTCATGATGTTTATGGCCTCATTTACTCATTCATACCATTAAGGGCTCCTCTTTATCTCCCTACATGTGCATATATTTTAGTTGGTAAGAAAATGCACAGCTCACCATTTCCATTTCTAAATTTAATTGTTGCAATGTGTGTGAAGATGCTTGCTGAACAGCAAGCTGTTTGGTTTCCTTGCTATCTTGGCAATAACCTTTTTGTGTGGTCACGTAACAAAGCCATCCTGTGAACAGGCAAACCAAAACAGGCTTAGGGCCAACAACTGCTTTCAAACTGATAGGCTGTGGTTTGGTTTTGAAAGGCAAAGCTGTTCTCTGTAGCTCACTAAAAACATAATTCATGACAGTATTTAATAAAAATTCTGTGTCAGTCTTTCCCAATACCTTCATAGATCAGGAATTTCATTATGATAGCATCCCATGTTTTCTGGAGCATATTTGGTAGGATTTTTTGTTGCTGTTGTTAGGTTTTTCTTGTTTTTCTGAGTGGCTCTTGAGCTACCTGTGTTTCATTAAATAGACAGCCAGGGCACAGCATCTCCCATGGATGTGCTGCCTGCCAAGCCTTAGTCCAGGGTCTCAAAGGAGGGAGGGCTCCAAAGGAGTTCACTGGTCTGAAGTGTTTTGCTCTCTGACCTGCTGAGCACACCAGTGTAGAGGAACATCAGTGATGTCTCAGGGAGCCAATTCCTGATCTCACTGAAGTCACTGAGACTTGCACAGAAAGTTTCTGGCAGAGCTCCCATTCATTTCTATCAGATTTGGGTTTGGCTGTATTTGTTTAAGCAGCTGACTTTACCTGTTGTCATTCATTGCCGTATCAAACACTTTCTCCACTGCATCTCCAAGCACACAAAAGCATTGCAGTCTACTGTAGTTGTGTATAATGTCCTCTGCCATTCTTGTTTGTAACACAAGCAGAGAAAATGCCTGGAAAAGTATGTCATTCTGAAGAGGTAATGTCATGCTTTCCATTATTTATCATTCAGATTTGCTTATTTGAAAGATTAAACTCTAAAACCTCACTTTCAGAGGGCACAGGCTGGCTCACAAGCCTTCATCACCTTCATCCTTAGAGCAAATACATGTGAGCACTCTGCATCCAGATTTTGAAGAAGTTTTTGGTTAGTTTCCTTAGAGATACAGAGGATGTTTGTGGCTTTAAATTTCCTTCCTAATTCATGTGATTTTACAGAAAAACTCTCCTTGCCTCTTTTTATAACACAGCTTGGGCTTTAGACCTTTTATAGGCAAGGTAAGATCAGAAAGTGATGAAAATAATCTACCAAGAGAGGAAGGGTTGATGTGACTGATGTGGTTGTTGCATTACCTGTCAGGATACTGGGTGCCAGTATCTGACAGGGCTCCCAAAAGAGCAGAAAGTAAGGGGAGGAAGGACAAAAAGAGTGAAAAAGGATGTGAAAGCATGAACTTGTAGAAAAAAGAGATTGAATAAGGAAATGGTAACTGGGTGCATAGATGAGCGTCCTGTTTGTGATACTGCCAATTTAGATGGATAATTGACCAGGCCAAACTTAAAGGAGATATTAATTAAATTAGAAATACTATCTCCAGTCCTCTAAATGTAATAAAGGATATGAATTTAAATATCTGAAGTCAGGGACGAAAATTGTTTTGTTTTTTTCCTAGTATGTTTCTGCAGTATACTATCCTTAGTTCACTTTACCAGCCTGTTCATCTGGCCTCGTTCACTGTATTTATCATTACTCTTTTGTGGATATAGAATACGCATGTAAGAACAAAAAATTGTTTCACTTTTTCCTGCATAGTTGCTCTCTTCTTGCTGAGAAGATCCTTTCAAATAAAGAACAAAAAGAAATACTCCATTAAAACATAGTTTTAAGGTAACTTGAAGTAATTAATCATGAATTTATTTCTTCAGTGTTTTGTAATAAATTATCTTTTTTTCAGAATTACTTCAAAATTAACTAAAAAATCTAGGGTGTCTAAATAAGGTTTTGTCTGGAACAGTGGATGAAATGAAAGTCTTTGGAACTTTAGAAGTAAAGCAAGGTGGAAAAAAATGTTTATTATGTGTGGTATTTCCACCCAAATGTAAGTGATTCTTCTCCCTACAATTGTGTTTGACTTGATTACTGAACTGGCCTTTCTGTGAACAAGTATTAACTGTGATTCAGTATGAGAAACAAAAATCTTTTTTAGCCAGGTTATAGATTTGAAAAGAGTACAGTTGCCTGAATCTGCAGCTAGTCTCTTGTGAAGGATCTTGCTCCTGTGCAGTCCGACTGCTGACTTTGTGTGTACAAGGACAGATACGAATGGCCATAAACCTAATACTCTTCTCTGCTGTCTGATGCTGCTGGACACTGGGGTGTTGGAGTTAACAAAGTCACTCCTCATGCTAATGCTGCTGTATTACTGAATTTTAGGATGGGCAGCCAGCAGTGTGAGCCCACCATCAATACCACAGCCAGCACAGAAACCACACAGCCTGAATGTGAATGATGACAAGACACCTGTGAAAGGTGATAGTCATGTATTTTATTCAGTTACTTTGCTTTTCGTTTTTAGCTCTTGTATCTTATATAGTGTCTCTTGTCTTCTCAGTTACTGTCGTAACAAAACTTATTTTTGTAGTAACTACTGCTCAGTCTTGTGCTCCTTGATTACTCTGTTTCACCTTAATTAGGTGTCTGATACATGTGTGTATGTATATTTGTGGTAGGCTTAGTGCTAATAGCATGTCAAAAGAGTAATTTACTATATAACAAAGGAGCTGAAGCTGCAGTTTCTTTTACCTACTTTAATTCTGAGTCACACAGAATAGCATCTGCATGCACTTTTACTGAGCCAAACAATGTTTTGAAGCTCTGGGATTTAGCTTTGTGTCTAAAATACAGGCTACTGATAAGGCAGAAGAGCCCTAATTGCAAATTTTGTTGATAAACATAAATCATATCAGCAGTCATCTGTTTAAAACTTAATTCAGTTGTTGCAATTGAGCCAAGAGTGCAAAAGTCCTGCCATCTACTGAGACAAAGCCCTGCTGATTTTTGACTACTATTTTCTGGATAAGTGAACCAGGGTTATGTTGAGTTCCATTGCCTGTTTGTAGCCAATTTTGTGCATTCACGTTTGATCAGAAGCAAAGTCAGAGATGTTCGGTGCAGAAGAAAGGGGTGACGTGTATTCCTTCCCCTGACATTTTTCAGCTCAGCAGAAAAAAAGAAAAGAGGGTTAAGGTGTTTTGGAAATCAGTGTGATTACACCGGCGCAGGACTGGCTCCAGCAAAAGGAACAGCCCTCTGCTATTTGGAAGTCTGTGGTTCTGAAAGTGGCAGATACCAAGAGGAGTGTCATGCCAGGCAGAGCCTATTTTGTCTGTAAATTCTTTGTGTCACAAAGAAAGCTTTCATGTGCCATTATTTCTCTGAGAGAAGAGCACATCTTATTTCACCATCAGTATACTACATGTTGGGAATAGGGCCACAAAAACAAAGCCAGTGGAGATGTACCTTCTTCCTAGCAGCCAAAGTTGTTACTGCTTTAACCTGAACATCTGCCCAGTTGGAATAAGAGGAGGCAGGAGACCTCTGTGAAATACATATGTCAGTGTGGACACAGAGGTGAAATAGTCCAGCTGCTGTTGGATATATTCCCTATTCACATTTTGTCTATATCCATCAAAATAATACTAGAAGCTGTACTGAGGACTGGCTATCAAACATAACCCCTGTCTCTCTCCAGCCAATGTGTTCCCATTAAAACTTCATTCCAGATGAGTAATGACCTTGTTGGTTGTATACAGGGGAGATAGAACAGTCACGTGAATTGGATTTAGGCAAAGGAATTTAGTCCTGTAAGAAAGGTTGAAAGTAAAATTTGCCTTCACTTTCCTTTTGCTTGTTTGCAGGCATGCAGGGGCACACTCAAATACCTTCTATGAAACAAAGCTAGACAGAGTGAGATTGTTTCTAGTTGAAGTGTTCCTGTACTTACCATGGCAGGAGCCATATAAAATACATAGCATACATGTACAACGCTCATTCTTACTAACATTCTGTATTCTGGTAAAGATAGTGTTTTAAAATGCAATCACTCATTCTGATTTTCTTGTCAGAAGTGCCCTTGGTAATAAATTAAACAATAGCATGGCATTTGTTTGACCTCAGTCAAACATTCAGTCAGTTTTGTTTTAAAATAGCTGACAAGTCTGTGCATTTATTTTTTCTTTCTTTTTTTCTTTTTTTTTTTCTCCAGAATCTACAAAGAATCCTAAAGACTTGACTGCTTGGTTCAGTCTCTTTGCTGACCTTGACCCATTATCCAATCCTGATGCTGTTGGGAAAACTGATAAAGAACATGAATTGCTTAATGCATGAGTCAGCTGCCTCTGGTAACTCACTTTCTTCCCTTCATCAACACTATTTTGGAGTTTAAAAAAACTAAATGAAAATTAGTATGCTGTTGTGAAACTATAAAGTATGTGCCATGATAATAAAACTAAAGGGAATGAATCCCCTTTTCTATAGGTACAGTTATTTGCTCTTGTTTTGTATAAAGACTTCGCATTTATTTTCTATGTGGACTTACAAAAATGAGGTTAAGAATTAGGGCAGATTTCTTGCCAAATTAAATTATTTGCTGAAACACTGTCTTTGCCTGGGGGTGATGTGGAGCTAACACCGGAGTGAAATATAAATTGCAAACCTATTTTTTTATAATGTTTCTTGAGTAAATTTTAAAAAAATCATGTAACTGAAGAGGCTGCATGAGTCAAACATCTATCATGTATATAATATATGTATTACTGCTATGTTAAGATGTCAACTAAATTTGTTTTGTTAGTATTCACAGTTGAAAAACCTGTGCTGGAGCTAGTTATTGAAGAAGTAAATTTAGGTCTGTGCAGCCATCAAAATTGTGCCCTTTCCAATCTAACTTATTTGACAAACTGCACTACCTAAAAAGAAGTCATGCCCAGGAGGCTTCTTTTCTGAGTTTTTTCTCCGTTTCAGCAACAGAATTTGCACCTATTTGCAAAAGTTTCCTGGAACTGATGCTTTACCATGCCTTCAATCCATTTCTGTTTCTGTTCTGAGAATTTTTCATGCAGTTTATTTCTGAAGCATGTGTTGAGCTTGTTGTGATATTAACTCTTTAATAAAATGATTTTGGCAAAAACCACAACTTTATTCCCACTGGAATGCTGTTGTGCTGTTGAATGATAAACATGACCTGTTTTTAGACAGTACCAAACCCTTTGTTTCTGAATAGTAAGCCAGTAGGACAGTGAGAAAATTTGAACTCAATATGGTGTCCCTTTGCTTCCCTGCCAAGGAAGGGGAAAAGGCTCATAGAATCATAAAGGTTGGAAATGGCCTCCAAGACCATTGAGTCCAACCTTTTAACAAACAGTTCCCCTGCCGACTAAATGACAGTGCCATGTCAGGTTGTCTTTTGAACACTTCCAGACATGGTGACTCCACCACCTTCCTAGGCAGCCCATTCCAATGCCTGACCACCCCTTCAGTGAAGAAATTCTTCCAGTTTTTCAACCTGGACATCCCCTGGTGCACCCTGAGGATGTGTCAGTAGCCAGTTAAGAGCACAAGCTCTATGTACTGTATAGGACCTGCTTTACAATGTACTGTGTTCAGCCATTTTTAATTTGCTTGATTTTCCTTTTACATTGGTGAAGCATTTCACAACCAGTTTTCTGTCCACTCAGTTACTCCCTGCTTCATGGTCTATTAGGTAACTGAGTACCTGAAAATAACTGTATAAATGTACAAGTTCACTGAATTGGCCAACTTCTTCTTGAGTGCAGCAGAACATGGTTGGATGGCTGCACTGAGCAGCAGTCGTGCATTTGGTGCCTCCTATCTAAAAAGCCATGTGCTATTAGTGGAGTTCATCGGGCTCAATCCTCAGCGAGTTTTGAACACCCCTGTTCAAAACTGTCGTGTTCATTATCCCATCCCATAACCTGGAAGTGTCAAAGTACTTCAGTTGTTGCCAGAGAAGTTCTTCAGATGCTTGGCAGTGGATTTTCACATCTAGTGGGAAAAGATTGTGTGATCTTCTCTTTGCACAGTACCCAGCCCAGCCAGGGCCCTGAGGTGTGTCAGACAGAATCTGATGTCAGTGCCTTACTCTTTCTAAAGATAAAACTTGGTTCCTTCCACAGTATTTGCTACTCTTCAGTACTGGCAGCTCCTTGCTCAGTGAGCTGCCTTGTTCTGCACTCTGTAACTTTCTTGAGCATTAAGAGGGGTCTGAACTCACAACTTTGGGCTGCAGTTCTGGCAGTAAATAAGATGATATCTACAAAGGGGATTAACCGGGAACTACCTAAAGTTTACACTGGGGTGCACTTACACTTAGCAGTGCTAGTTTGTACTCATAACAGAGATTATTTGCCCCAAATCCTCTCCAGCCCAGCTGGGTTACCACAAAATCATTAAACAGATTCTTGCAACTTTAGGCAAGTCTGTGGTTGTTAAACTTGCTGTGGATGACAGTTGTCTGGATAGTTTCTAAAACACTTGTGGACAATTCACTCCAGCATTTTCAGCAGCTGAAGCAGTTAGGTGAAAAGCAGAGAGGAGGCTGCATTGAGTTCAAAACAGCCAAGTAACTGTTCTTTAAGGCTCAAAAAATGTTCATTTTTTAGGTCACAGATTCTAGACTTCCATGATTTAAAAAAGGCACCAAAACAATCAAAACAAGGCACAAAAAACCAAACTCCTGTCTTGGCTGGGACAATTAAGAGCATTGCAGAGGTTCAGCTAAAGATGTTCTGAATCCTCATCCTGTTTTTAGGTAGGAAAGCATCAGAATGCTCATCTCTTTTACACAAGGCAAACCACAGCTGTACAGTTTTTTTCCTCCTCCTCCCACAAACTGCACTATCAAATAGTTCATATTAAACACTGATTTCTTGTAATATGTAATTTTTGAAATTAACTTAAGCTTTGAATCATTTGCAATGCAATTTTTTTCACACTTTCAAATGAAAAGAAACCAACAAAAAAACAAGAAGCCAGAGGTATTTAAAATGTAATTGATTTTGCTTACAGAAAAGCAGTTGAAATCCGTGCATACAATGCATTATCTTCATAAAGATTTATTGAAGTTGATAGAGCAGGAAAGCTACCATCCTGCAAACAGACATTGTTAAGGCAGAAAATCTTAAGTAGAGAGTTACCAACAATACTTCCCCTATGACTAAGGAAGTGTCTGGCACGTGCTCCTCGGCAGTCTGGGCTGTGGAGTCACTCCCAGGCCAGCACCACTGAGAGGATTGTCTGTGCTGTGCTTTCAGGCTCAGCAGTGCTCGGGACAACAGGGCAGTTCGTCATCCTGGTAAAATTACAGATTGATTTTTCTACACACATAATGTTCATCTTGATTTAATATGCTTCATTCCAGTTGCATATTCTGGTTGAGTAGTGGATTGTTTTAAAATAGAAACAGCTGCAAAACTCCTATGGCAGATGAAAACAGTGGCAATTGATTAACTGTCTTTATTGTGAAGTTTATTAAATTTGATGTAGTTGATTCTGATGAGTCAAGGTTTCTACAAATCTCACAGCAGCTGCTTCAGAGGAATTAGACTGTGAGCCTTGGCAATTGAACAGCTCATAGAGAAAACTAGCAAGTAACTTTTTAAAGTAACTTTTCTGGCCTTCTTAAATGACCATGATTTATTCCAACAGAGTAGAATAGGACTTATCTTATGTTCCCTTCTGCTGTTTCCATATCCAGCATTGCATGGGCATGACACTGATGTACTTGGAAGCAGGACCAATTGGCCACAAGCAGCCACCTGCCTTCCTCCAACGTCCTTTTAAATTCCCTTCAAACATTAGGGGCTGCACATGCTAGGAAAAAATGGGACCACCTGAGCAACAAGGTGACCAGCAAGCAGCTTTGCTCCAAGTGTGAATACAAGAAATGTCGTGGCCTACAAGCCCTGACAGGATCTAAGCCTGGAAAGGCTTAGCAGAGTATGAGATTGATGTGAGGACACAGCACCCAGGTGCTGGCATCATGCTGCTTTTTCTTGGAGCCTCCGTCAACTGCTATCTGCACCTTCCATCACATCCCACCATGAGTGCCAGGGGATACTGGATGAGCACCACTGGGGAATGAATGGTGGGTGCACTGTCCAGTTTTGCTGTATGTGGGGTGGAATAGTCCCAGGGCAGAGGAAGGGTGTCTGGAAGGTCCTGTCTTCTTTCAGTGCTCAAGATGCTCAGATCTCATCATGCTAAGATGATCAGATCTCAGAGCAGCAGCAAGAATTAACATGGTAAAGGTGCAGCTGCTGGTTTTGGGTCTCTCATCACTTCTTCAAGCTCCCTTCCAAGCATTTATTGCAAATTCCCCTCTGGTTAGCCTACTTTTACAAGTTCTGCTCCTTGTAAATGCCTTATTTTTAAACAAGCCACCATATGTGGGAGGCAGGAAGCAGAGCAAGCAGCAGGCTTGCCAACAGCCAAGCAGCAGAGGCATTGCCTCAGCTGAGGAGCAGAAATGCCAAGATGGTCTAGCTCCTCATTGGCCAACCAAGCACAACAGAGCTGCTGGAGCTGCCATCCTTCCTCTGCGTGTGCTCAGCCCAGCACAGTGAACACACAGAGAGCCTCTCCTGGGACAGTAAACAAGGGCACCATGGCCAAACAGGCCCTGCAGGTCCAGCAAGTCTGGCCTTGGGTAACCATCCAGCCTCCAGCGCCAAGGTGGACTGGCCTTGCATTCCATCAGACCATTACCTGGCTATTCATTAACAGTGCCCTCCCAGGCATAAAATTGGCTTTTCCCCTCACTGACTAATTACAAACCAGTAAAGCCCTCCCCTGAAGTCAGACAAGGTACTTGCCAGCACAAGAGCTCTCCCTGCTGGAGTAGGTCCAGAGGAGGGCCATGAAACCAGGCAAGAGGGCTGGAGCACCTCTCCGATGAAGAAAGGCTGAGAGACCTGGGGTGGTTCAGCCTGGAGTCCAGAAGTCTCTGGTGGAGAGACTTTACTGTGGGGCTTTCTTTTCAATATATACAGTTTGTAAGAAAGACTGAGGCAGACTTCATTGGGGCCTAAGGACAAGAGGCAGGCAGGGTTTTAGCAGAAAGAATGTAGGGTTTAGATCGCACGTAAGAAGTAATTTTTTGTAGTGAGACATTGGAACTGTTTGGCCAGGGAAGTGACAGATGCCTCATCCCTGGAAATGTTCAAGGTCTGGTTCAATGGGACTGTGAAGAACCTGATCTCCTAAAAAAACATCCACGGCAGAGGAGTTGGACTGGAAGACCTTTAGAGGTCCCTGCCAACCCAAATCATTCTGCAAGTCCGTGACCAAGTGAGGAGGCCGCTGTTTTCCAGGTATCAGTGTTCAGCTCCCAGCAGCTGCATCAGCTTTTAACTCTGTTCTACCATACCAAAAGCTTGATGTGCCCAGCCTTGTAATGAATCCATAGTGCTGCTTGCAAAAAATTACAAAATTTAAATTGAGAGAAGCATGCTGTAGCTTGGAGGTGGAAGCCTGGCTGCCACTACCTGCCAGCTACTTACACTGGGTCCTGTTGGAATCTTTATGGGATAAGGAATACCCAAAAAATGACAGGGAAAAAAAAAATAGATAAGCAATTTTAGAAGAGAGAGCAGACCTACCTAAGCTGTTAAAGACGTTACAGCCAGTCTTCTCTTTAAACAAAAGTCTTTCCTCTATCCCAGAAACTTAGTCTGCAGGGTGTTTCTTTTCTTTTGGACTTCCACAGCTATTATGGCAGTAAGAAAGGCCCCAGGACAGGTGCTGGAAGCCATATGCTTGCTTCATCAACAGGTTGGAGTGAGGTGAAAAACGACTTTAAAAGTGCTACACAACTAAATCATCCAACCCTCTCTCCATCTAGGTGGGTGGATAACAGCTGCCTGCAGGAAATAAGTATGCTGAATATAACAGGAGCAGGATGCGACAAGGAAAAAAACCCAAACTCCTATTATTCCAAGTACAATCCTCAGAATAAACCTGTGACACATAAAATACAGGAATTGAAATCATGGGCCACTTTGCTGTTATAGCTGCTTATTTTTCTGGACTGGTTTGGCAGTCTGTGTGGTCCTCCTATGATTGTCTCTACCTTGAACATGAGTACCAGAGCTTCAGAACACCAAAGTCTGACAGCAGAGAGCAGCCCTCACTGTGGCAGGTGACAGTTTGATTGTCAGAAAGATTTTCAGAATACAACATCTAGAATGAGAGAAGCCCTGTGGGGGACTTTTCTGAGCTGTGGTTCAGCTGAGTCTTGGGCTGATCCAGCCTTTCCTGCAAGGTTTTCCCTGGATTTAGAGACAGCAGCCATGGTTGCAAGAGCCAGAGGCACAGGAGCAATTCAAGGCTCCTCCCCCAAAATGCCAGTCTGTGCTCTGAAGTCACAGCAGCCAGCCCAGGGCCTGGGGCTGTGAGCATCCCAAACCCGTCCAAACATGAGCCACCACTGTCATAGTAGGTCATTTCCAGCTGGAAAAGAGCCTGCAGTGGTACTGATCTGGTTGAAAAACTGCCAACTTCCCTCCCAAAAAATAAAGAAAAAGGATAACATGTTTGAGGCAGCAGAGGGGTGTGAGGCTGCGCAGTGGGGAGACACCAGCTGCACTACCACAGCCCTCAGGCAAGACCTGTGGTCACCTCTACTTGTCACCAAACCACAGCCAAGCTCATATGCAAGATACTCAAAGCCACTGCTGCTTTTCATGTAGGGAAATGATTACAAGAAGCCTTACTTGAACAAAATCTTCCTTTTGTTAATCCCTAACCTTCCCTCCCCCTCCAGCACTGAGCACTTTGCAGCTTTTGCTTTCATTTCTAAGGGAAGTGACCCAGCTCTCCTTGGAGGCAGGAGACCACTAGGCTTCACCAGCCTTTGCAGCCTTCCTAAGTTACTACTGTTGTGCTTCAAAGCCTGGCTAGACCTCAAGAGTGTGCAGGTTCATCTCAGTGCTTGCAGTTTAAGCCATGGGAATGCTGCCAAAACAAAGTATAAAAGGAAATAAGATTAAAAAGCAGAGGCATTCAGGAAGAAAGGCTGCACTGACACTGCTTTACAGACCTCCTCTTGCCCCCATCCATTTTATCAGCCCATCCTGTTAGCAAATATTAAATGCAATTGAAAAATTCTAAAAATCCATAATGGTCATTTTCCTACTTGAGATTTGGAGGAGCAGATTGGTCTGTCCTAGGGTGGTTTTTAATGAACAGTGCAGCTTGTCTGTAAGTGGTTTGGGTTCCATCTCTGTTCCCCATAAACATGTGAAGTATTTAATGCAGGCCTTAATTGAGGTTGAAGTACGTAATGTTGTTTTCTTTAATGGTTGTTATCCACGTGAAAAAAGGAAAGTGTTTCAAGATACAAGAAAATGCTTTTATGGCCCCAAAATAAGTCCTGTTGTGTAGCACCACCAAGAGAAACCAAGTTCCTTTCTGCAAGGGCCAAATGCCAAAGTGAAACAAAGTGCCTTTCTCCAGGGAAGATTAAGCCAATATATACAACATCAGCAATGTCAAAATCTCTATCAAGGTGCTTAAGTTTGTGCACCACGGCATGTAAGAAAAAAAAAAAACAAACACCTAACCCACACCATCAAAGAGCTTGGGGCCAGTCTTACCATGAGTCAGGTAATGATGTTCCTGTCCCCAGTGTACAAATGCCACCACGGTGCTGCCGCAACTCTCAATAGCTGCAGGAGTCCAGGTTTGCAGGTTTTTCCTGTTGGTTTGCAACAAGGAGACAACATCTCCCAGTCATCAGAGATGGTGGAAAGGAGATTCCCATACAGGAGGGGCCAGCAGAGCCTGTACAGACCATGTTGGAAAATGGAAACTTCCACAACAGTGAAGTCTGAGAGATGGACAAGAGCTCCTGCTCTGGCAGACCTGCACCCACAGGACAGAGCCAGTGCCACAAAGCCCCTGGGCCAGACAGAGGTACCAGTTTGCTGTAGAGTCTGGAGGTACATTTTCTCACCGAATACAAAATCAAGTCATGATACGGAGCAGCATTCAACAGCCTTTCGGCAAAGATGCAACCAAAGGAACAGACTGCAATCTACAGATGGCCTGATTTAGAGAACAAATGACATTTATCCAGGCGAATACTCCTCTGGAGTATTAAGGCATCCACTGTCTTTCTAACCCAAGGAACATCCTGTACGTACAAATACAGACATACAAGGTTACCCTCCAAATCAGGGGCCTAGGCTGCCTTTGCTTTCCCATTGTTTAGAAAGTGCAAGACCTGCTCCCATCTATCACTCCCCTACTCCCAAAGGTTTAGTATTCCCCTGCAGAAGAGGAAAACCAGAATATCCTCCCTAGAAGAGAACAGATTTCTTAGGTACTCAATAATTCAGAAAATGCCTAAAGTATCTCCTTGGAATTCTTCACTAGAATCAAAACCAGATCCACCATTGTACCCAAACTCATTTCACGAACAAGAGCGCCTGAATGAAGTGACAATCCTTATGGGGATTGTGACCTACATGCCCCATCCAAAATACAACCATGCAGTAAAAGTCTGTAGTATGGTACCATCTCTGTACTGTTATGGAGATGGAAAGCTACATCTGAAGCTTCCTGTATTTTCAGCAGCTGACATCAAAATGAATGCTTCTCAGCATTCTCAGGATGTACAGTTAATTAGAATCCAAAGGAATCACAAAAGCACATTTAAGTGCTTCTGCCCCCTCCCCCCTTCCCACTTCCTAAAAAGAGTATTTAGTTTCCAAAGGCAACACCCTTTTAAAATCTTTCATAAGAATGAGTTCTTACTTCCCTACCTAACAAGCCCAAGGACAGCACCAACCTTATGGAAAGGGAGGCTGTTACCCCCTGAGAAACCTCTGTATCACAGAGATAGGGCATGACTAGAAATTCTTACCCAGATAAACTCAGAAAGGGAGTAATTGCATCACCCAGCCTTTTGGCACCAAACCTTAACGGGGGAGTCCAGTTTCTTTCAGCTTTCTCCTCCTTTGAGAAAAAGCCTCTGTCCATAAAGATCTCAAGAGCACTCAGATCTTACCTGCGGAAAGCAGGCGGACACCTGGTTTTAGTTAACATGACTTATGCCTGGCAGTCTGAGATTTAGATGATGCTATTTTTACTTACTACTTATTTGGAGAAGTAAGTTAAGAACAAAGGTGCAAGAAATAGATTACCATGGGTATTACTATTGCCCTGAGCAAACCCTACTTTCAACCAACAGCTGCACAAATCACTGAGAAGTTTAACCACACACTTCACTATGCACATACACAAAAATAAACCTCACATGCACCCTCCTTACTTTTCTACAGGCACAGTTATTAACCTAATTGTGCTTTGTTATGAAGCTCAGTCTCTAATTCAACGGGGGGAAGAGATTACATGACCTTCTCTTCTCCCAGGCTTCCAGCTCATCCTTTGAGCTTTCCAGGCTACAGATCAAGGCAGCCTAAAAATTTCCCATCAGAACCTTCTTTACAACCTGAGATAAAATTTCAACTTGTTCTTAAAAGGGGTCACCTCTCTATCCAGCTTCATCTAATTGCTCTTCTTTCTTGTTATCAATTGAATTTGCAGTTTAACTTACATGTTCACTCACTTCCAATGTGGCCTTTACTGAGGAAACTCCCTACCTCCTCAATTAGCGTTTTCCTCTCAGCCCCACTTGGGTAACACATTATTTCTGTGACCTGCTGCACTCCAAAAAGACAATACCTACTCTCCAGTTTCTTACCACCCTCTCCACAATTATGGTGCTATAGAGGAGGTGCCAAAATCAAAATAACTAATAAAGCTACTCAACTGCCTCTGCTTTACTGGAGACTTCATTCATGTTTGACAAACCAAAAATTTCCAGAGACCTATTCCAGACAGTTTAAAAGATGTGTTAACACTCTAGTTGAAAACATTGCAGCATCTGCTTCTTTAGTGAGGCAAGAATGCTTAGGGTAGTTAAAAAATTCCACCTCTTTACCATCAACTGAAATGTAAAACGCCCCAAATAATCTCAAGTTAGTAAGGCTTATAAAAACCTTATTTGAGCACATTCTTTATAAAATAATCTCATTTTAAAAATATCAATACTTGAAAAAATCCTTCCTTGCATGTTGGCCCAGTAATTAATTACACTTAGTGCTAAAACAAATCCACATTGTTAATGTGAATTCATCTACCTTCATTTTCTTACTGCTTTTGATGCCTGGGGCAGCCACCTAAAAGCCGAGACTAGACAAGGATAAGGAAATAAAGGTAGGTACTTATTTGAAGGGCCTTCAAGGTACACCCTGGGGAGTCAAAAAGGCTATACCCAAGATGGACCCCAGGTCACAAGTTCTTCAAACTTTTTAAAGTTTGGTTCATTTGCATATCAGGGTTAATTGTCCAATTATAACCTCAGTTCATGATGTAATTACCCCAAGTTTGCCCCCCTTCAGAGGCTTTTTAGTTTACACATTTTGGGGGCCCGGTGTCCTTTATGTAGAAACTTTGAGAGGTTTGTTATGTCTAATCAGCATGAGAGAACAGCAGCTAACAGGCCACAAGAAACTTCAGTTACACACTAGGCAGTACAGGATTTGAAAAATATAAAAGTTAAAACCTAAGGCATCACTTTAGTATTCCATGTCTGCTAAATTTAAAGCACATTAGTAATTATTTCCCATGTGTAGGTATTTACTAAGTGAAATTAAGTCACTCTTCAACCATCAAGTTAATCATGTTGAACTCCTACACAGCCACTTTCTGGTTTTTCCAGTACTTTATTCCTATAGCTCTTCCCTGAGCCTTTTACAGTCTCTCCCGAACTAGAGAGTTTTCCAGGACTGGTTACACTAATGCAAACAGCAACAAGATACACACATTTTAACTGCATGTCAATCTTTGAACAACTTCCTTCAGCCAAGTACCAAGTTTGGATGACTGTACATGTAATGCATGTACTTTCCCAGCTTTAATTCACTTTTTCCTTGCATTTAAGTCCTGGATGTACATAGCAGGAATTTTGGTTATTTCCTCCCAACTGAGTAGCTTCAAATCTGTGTTTTCATGGCTGTATTTTACACAGCAAGGCAGGCTGTTTTACAATAGTAATTGACACAAACTTCTACTAGTTACTTGTTATCTCCAAACTGCTTGGGTTGTACCTCAAGTAACGTCTGAAGGTCCCAATCCGTTACCCTGAAGCAAGGCCAGGAGCTGGTTTGCTAAGCCCCGATGGTGTTTCCTTGCCACTAAATGAATTAGAGATGTTGGCTGACATCACAATTTCTCGTTTGTGTTACTCCTTAACACTTATATACTGTGAAGATGCTGAGACTCTATCCTTGTGCCAGTATCTGGCCCTTCCCAAGAGCTAATTTGTCAGGAAGCCAGAAATCACTTCCCTGACAGCACCCTGTTTCCTACAACAAGCAGGTCACTCACAATCTGTTGTCCCCTACCCCAGCATACACAGCCAAGGGCTCCCCTGACAGAGTCCTCCAGTCACTGACGTGTTCACTTCCAGAGCCATGAATTACTAGAAAATGTATATTCAAGTCAAGATCTTTTATCCACAGAAGAGAGACTCAAGGCAAAATTATTTCATTAGCTCTATACTCTCAGTGCTTTTCAGACTCCTTGTTTTGGCTTTGGGGAAGACAAAGGCAGTGAGTTACACACAGCACACAAAGTGTAGCTCATGTGGGAAAAAAACCAAAATGTGACTAACCAGGCAAGGCCTAGGTTCATGGGGATGCTTAGAAGCTCCCTGTGACACAAACTGCATCGCATCTCTGCAAGGCAAGACTTTTGACTTTGTCAAAGTCCTTCCTGAGAAAACACCCTCACACTCAAGGACAGCCCAAAACTGCTGCAGCCAAATCCATTTAGGGGACAGGACAGTCACAAAGCTACTCCTAGGAACTCCTTCAAGCAGATGACAAAATGGCTGAAATGAAGCCATTTCTGACTGAAGGACACCAAGTATTCTCATAGCAGGGTGGGATCACAGAACCACAGAATATCCTAAGTCGGAAGGGACCCACAAGGGTCACTGAAGTCCAACTTCTGGCCCTGCACAGGACTTTTAGTTAATGTTTTTAACATAGTCACATATAAACCTTGTAATCTTTGGGATGCTGAAAACCTAAAATTTCCACTGACTGACAACCACAAGCATTAATCCATTCTTGATGGTTATTGCCATAGTGCTCTTCAGTAAACACTGACTTTGGAGGATTTACATGGATTTAAATATTATCCTTCTTTCTTCCTCCTTCCCCCTCACCCCCATCTGGAAAGAATTATTCTGCAAGTCAAATAACAATCATTTGAGTCATACAAAACAACATGAAACCAAGACTGTCAGTAGATTTATACCACATCCTTTAGGGGTTTAGTTTAGTTTCACATAGTGAAACATCTAATGGCTTTCATAATTTTCAACAGATAACTTGAAATTAGCCATACCACAAAGACAGCAGCAGATACACAGTTTCAAATAACTCTTAACTGATATTTTTCCTGTGCTATGTAGAAATAGAGTATGCTATTTAAAGCATATTTAAGCATTGAGCTATTTTTAGGGTTTCCCCCTGCTTCCTCCCTGCATTATGCAAAAATCCATAGATAAGAGATTATCTTGTTCTAGAAGACACGGCACACTAGTCATACATGGTTGGTATTATTCTAGATGTAAATTTGGAAAAATATTAAAATTTAATCTCTTTCTAGGATGTTTCATGCACAGTCTCCAAAACAAATAAATGAACCACTGCTTTTGTGTGTTGTCCCCACCACTTTTTTTTTTTAAACTATTAATTTTTATTTAAATAAGACACAGGAACTTCTATACCGAAAAAAATACAAAACAAAAGCCACACATTTCCTTGTGTAAAGCAATATTGTGTGATAACTTGAATACTCTTCAGCACAGTGGCTAGAAACAACAGTACAACTATGTACAAAACTTTAAACAATATTTGACAAATTTCTACAGCTGGATGTAGAATACAATTGAGATAAACAACTGCTGGGAAATTTACATGGCAAAGCATTAGCTTTAACACATTTGGCTCAAAACCTTCAATTCTGCTAAGAACAAATGTGCATTTTAATTAATATTTAGTTTCTCATGGAAAAAATATAAAGAACATGTAATGGCATTGCAAATATTGTACAGAGTTCAGCACTGATCTAAAAACCGCTCATCATATCCCCTGGTAACCTAACACCAATAACTGAGACTACAGTTTCTTATCTGGACATAACCAGAGCATAAAAAGGTCGTCATACTGCAATGTTAGTCTAGAAAGAAAAATATTAAAAGGAATTGATACTTACATCACGAGTATTTTCTCCCCTTTATCTTCAGTCTATAAAATATATAGTGTTTTCACCTACGCCTGAGATTAGTAGGGTTAAAGATGGCTGTTGTGTTTCACGAAGCTTTTTCACATGAAAATGGTTACAGACAGACCTCTCTCCTTTTACATTTTCTGCAAGGGGAGTCAAAAAACAGTGGATGTTTTATAGGCTGCAAATTCCACCTTGTAAGACAGCATTAACAAAAACTCAGTAATAAAAAGGAAGCAATGCTTTATCTCCATAAAAAGCACATATCTAGTGAGTAGTTATTGGTGGCTCACTCTCACCCCCCTCCAATCTCATCTTCAAAAGCAGAAAAAAAGCATCAAAGAGCAAGTTTAAATGCTCCTAGTAGCTGCAGGCCACTAATCTCTTCAATTCCTGGAAAAGGTGAACCTTATTCTCTTAGGAGCAGACAGCATAAATGTAGTTCCACCAAGCTGAAAGCAATGGAGCAAGAACACCAAGTTTATTTTGCCTTTGGGGTCCCTCTTTGTATCACAATAAATTATCTCTGAAAGCAATGCTCCTCTTTTTCCAGTACAACAGAAGAGCACCACAAACCCAATCTTGTCATGTACTATTTTGAGGAAATGTCCAGCCTGCAAAACCAGGATTATTTTACATGGATTTTTCTTTTATTCACACTTAAGGAGGGGGGAAAGCACACTTTTACACACACAACTTAAATAACTGAAAGTTAGGAAGAAGCTTTAGGTAACATGAACTTAAAACTATTGTTTTCCCCACCCCTCTTAGAACACCCACTTGCTACTTCTGGACTTTCACCCGAACACAATTACTCACTACATAAATAAAATGCTGCTCTTCTAACACTGCTCAACAAAATCTGAAAACCTATTTCCAACCAGCAAACGAATGAACATTTCCAAAAGAGAAACTAAACATTAATTTGACTTTTAGACGGTAACACAGTAGCATTTCACATCCTTAACTGCCAACAAAAACCATGAGAGGAAATCCCCAATCGCCCCCCGTGAAACCTGAAAGAATTTCTGTCTTTTAACAAAAACATTCTTGTCTTTCAAAATCCTCTCACACACAACGTGGAATGTTTCTCATGTACAGCCTAGTACTGAACACTTTATTTGCAACAGTTTAACAGTCATTAACTGAGCAACACCTGAAACCTTTAAATGCCACAATTTTACATCTATTGAAATGACAGTAAATGCAACAGTTGTTTTACTTGTAAGCACATGACAAAAGTGATATACATCACAGATTTGCTGGTTCTCCTCATGTTCACCCATGTCCAGGGTCATCATTCACCTGGATGTGAATGCACTTATTCCAAGAAAGCGGAATGTAATGAGGAAATATTAATGCATAAAACAAGGAAAGGCAAAAGAGTGATGTTCCCTCTTTAGCATTGTAGCTCTAAAGTATTTTATATTCCAATATGATATACATTCCAAGTTACCTGAGTTTACACTTCAAGAGAAGTACCTGAAGCTAGGCCATAGGGTGGGCACTGTGCAACTGCTGTGGCCATTTTTTTTTTTTTTTTTTGCATTGTGTGTATTACAGAAGTTAGAAACAAACACCTGGATCAATTGTAAACATAATCCTGAAGTACAGTATTTTCCATAGGACACAACACAGCAAGACATTTTCTATTCAGACAGGCAACATTTTTTTATATATAGAGAGAGCTTATTTATACTGTAGAATTTGAAACAGAACAGAAGACACAGTACTAATCTGGTCAAACGTACTATGAAATGCATAGTCTCCACTTAAAACGCTTAATTGATATATGGATTCTGCAGGCATTACTGCTTTCTCACCAAAAAATGCTGATTATGGATTCTGTCCCTGCCAAGAACAGTGCTGAGATATTTTTTTGAATGCTGCTAAGTATACCGTGGTGTTCTGAAAGGTTGCCACCTCATGCAGATGTATCTGAACTAGATCTCCTCACTCCTTGTCTTGGGGCAGAGGCCTGCTCCACCTTGCTCTAGATTAACATGTAGCTCTGAGTAGAGGAATGGTCTTCAGTCTGAATTTCTTGCAAAAGCGGCTGCTGCTGCTGGGACGGTTGCTGTACCGGGATCTCTGGGGAGTCCATTGTGCTGGTGTCATCTGACAGAGATGAGAAAGAGACCCGAGACGAAAGCTGCTCAACAGTCAGGGTGCTCAAACCTGTGCTTTGACCAGAATTTGGAGAGTTCTTCAGCGTCAGGTCTGAAGCGGGAAGGAGGGGGCCCAGAAGTTTTACAGGACAGAAAGCTGATCCGGTTGGGATGAAATTAACCTTGTTTTTGTCAGGACATGAAAAGAGAGGGGCTGAGACAGGCTGACGAGACCTACAATGAGAAAAAAGATTATATATCTGGCCAGCTGAGATGTTTTTCACATCATGAACTTTGTGGTTCTACACATCGCTAAAATGTGAATGACAAGGAATGGGATTAATTGGACAGAGGGGCAAACATCTTCCATATTGGTAGTCAGCTAACTGATCCACAGCATTAAAAATAGTACCATCACAAAAAATTACTTGGTAATTACTGGACAAACATGCAACTTCCAGCACAAAAAATCTGCACTACATATGCACACGAAAAAATGCCACAGTTAATTTAGAATGGCACAAATTCTTTTTTGATAACCAATGCAGCAACAACATGTTTAGTCATGTTAAACCCCTTTGTGGACCTCCAAAAAACAGACCTCTCCTTTCCCATATTCCATAATTTGTCTGGAGGCTTTTTCCACAATCCAACATTGCTCCCTTCACCACCCAGCAGGCAACGAATGCTGTTAAGAGCAAGAAACGTCTCCTCCTTAATTCTTTCATCCACAAGAGCTTAGCATGCAACCTCAACAGCATGTGCTGTACTCAAATACTGCTGGGTCTAGGGAAAAAAGACATGATGTCCAAGAGTTTAACTTCCAATTTCTTGCTCAGCAAAAATATTGAGCAAAGTCTATGCCATAAGCATACTACCATCTACAAACATTTTACATATGTTTCATTCCATTTTATATGTTTTATACACAACAAAATGCAAACTATGCTTAAAACTGATAATTATGACAAGGAGAGTTTTTGTTTAAGCCATGAAAATTTAAAATGTTATAAAAAATACATGGAAAGAGGTTTATATAAATGCTTAGGAAATTAATGTACCTTATCTTTCCTGCTTGGATTTTTGTTGCCTTTTATAAATGCACAAAAAGAGGTAAAAGACTCAATTTTCTCTTCACACCAATGTAAACACTTCAACTTCTCTTCTGCACAAACTAAGAATAGTTTGCTCCTGAAAAACCCATCAGCTGGAATAGTTTATTCATCTGCAGTTGAATAGGCTCAGTAAACAGGTTTACTGCTTTGCAGATACCAGCTGATATAGAAGGCATTACTTACGACATTTCCTCAAAGACCTTCACTCGCTCACATCCCTCTGGGGGCTCTCGTTTGAACATGTAGCTGTTGTTTGGTTTGGGAGATGAGGCATACTTGGGCAACGGTGAGCTACTCCCACTGTCTGAAAATTTAAAGCAGTTATATTACTAGAGATTGAGAGTGCTTTTTAATTAAATTCGATTTCCAAACAAGATGCCTTTTTTCACAATTTAGCCACTATGCTGGTTTGCTTCTACCACAACGCTTCCTTTATTGCAGGCTACTTCTAACACCCTTGTATAGCACATTTCTTCTGAATAACAGCTTCGGTGCAGCAGCAATCTATCGCACAACAACACGTAACAGGAGGATATTTTTATCCAGAATACTGCAATCAGAACAAAGCAGAGCTGTGATCCTGGAAACAAATACATTCTTTATTACATAGTTCAAAAACCATAAATGAACAAGGTAATATGCGTAATACATGCAGAAGAATTATGAGTGGTAATGATAAAATGCCTTCTCACTGTATAAACAGTGTTATTAAAAATGTGTGTATATAGCTTGTATCTTATTTTAAAACATAATTCTTCACTGGAATATTGACCTCATTAGTCTCAAGAACAGCTCAGAAGTTGTAACAAAACAAAAAAAGTTTGTAATGCAGGTACTGCTACCTCATTATTACAATGTGTCACCTTACTTGCTTCATAGTTGGGAAGTTGCTTTAGTATCCACAGTAAAACTTCTACAGTTTAATTCTCTGATCACTACTGGCTATATGATACAGGTATTCTTCATAACTCCAGCTATATGTGTGTATTTTAACCAGACACACTTAGAATTAAAGGTGTGAAGATCTAAGACAGAGGGCAACAGGCAGATTTGTTGGTACTTCTCAGAAAGCATGAGAGAAGGCTCAAGTCCAGTAATGACAGAAGCACAAAAGTTTGAAGTATTAAGACTATGAAAGTGTTCCCTTTAAACAGTCATGCTGACAACATGATACTAAATGCATTAAGGAAATAAAGTAGGTACAGAAATAGCTATCCACAGAAAAACAGCTTTCTGCAGTGGCTTTTACCTTTTCAAAGGGCAACATCTCTCCCAGGGTTGTATTAGTGGTTCCCTATTCCCTGCTTAGGATTACGATTCCAAAATTTAATATTAAAATTAAAGCAGACCCAACTTAAAAATACACCTTAATTGGAGAGAGCTGCTCTTGCTTTAGCTCTTTTGGAGTCTTTCCACTAATGTGGGGTACCTTATTTTTAACTCAAGTTTATAACCTTTGTTTACTTTGCTGTTGTGCACGTGTGTTGCCTTTTCAGCTACCCAAGCTTCAAGCACTATGATCTAACTTCACCAAAGTGGACAGATTTGTCTTTAACAGCTTGCAAAGAGTAACTACACAAACTTTTATATTACCATGACTCCAATACAAAGACTAATCATTAGATGTTTTGAAACATTTCTGCTTCCTCTTACAACAACAAACAAATCAACTCAAATGTCACACTTCCCTTTGAAGATTTATTATGAAAGATATGAGGAAAAAAAAGTTGAAGTGAACCTCAGTAGCATATTGATTATTCAGCTCTTTCCTGCTGTAGAGTGAATACAGAATTTCTATTTACAGAATTTTTAGTGTTAACTGCAAAGGCAGAAAATGCTTAGAGACGATACAGATATTTGCCAAGTTGGGAGCATGATGGTCCTGTTGGCAGCTTTCCACTGTTGGCCCACACCGCTCATTCCAAACACAGAAATCATTAACAGAACCCAGACAGTTTGTTTCCTCCTTCTAATATTTAAAATTGAAGATCCAAGTTTCTATTTAAAAAATTAGAGACACAAAATGTACTACTGTTTATTCCACCAAATAGTGGAAAACCATGGCAGTACATCCAAGGGAAGAATCAAACAGAATTCAAAGTTAAGTCAGTTCTTGGAAGATTCTAAATCTTGTCTACTAGCCAAATCAGCTTTCAATCAAGGTTTTGGTCTAGTTAGCCCTGTCTGGCTGAAACTTTCTATGTAAGGCAGCTGCTAAACAAGTATCTCTCTTTACCCTCCCTGCTTCTAAAGCCTACGAAGTTGTTAGATTTTCATTTTGACCAAACGCAGAGCACGCACTATTTGAAGAACACGTGTGGTCATGAGCAGACTCACACGTTCAAGCCGGGTGTTGGGCGAGAGCAGAAGGGACTGGGAACACAGGCCATGAGTTAAAGTGGCAAGAAGTGGAATTCACAGCTTAAGCCAGTCTCCACTTGTGTATCCTGTAAGCTCTGCAGTGCTAAACTGTCCCATCATTAATCCCTGATGACACAGACACGGCAAATCCACGAGGGTTGTCCGAGGCTTTGATGTGTGCCTTTGTCGCTCTCTGACATCCCGAGGCCGAGCCCTCAGGTCCCACCAGCAGGGGGCGCTCTGCAGGCGTGTCCCAGCCCACCCACCCCATTCCAGCCCATTCCGTCCCGCTGACAGCGATCATGGAATCTTTACAGGGAGTTTCGCTGCCACAAACGCACAGCAGACAATATGGAGCCTTATCACACAGAGTTTCTGGACACAGATTTAAAACAGATAAATTCTGTTATCTAGAAGACATTTTAAGATTGCCATTAAAACACTAAAAATACCTTTTTTAACCTTAACACCAGAAATTATAGCTTGCACATATTAGAACAACTAAAGAGGCTAACCAAAAAAGAATCCGTAAAACAGTTTTTTGAGTGACAATACTTAAAGGAAACAAAAAACTTGCCAGTGAGCCTTAGGATTCGTTTTGATAGGTTCAAAAATAAGACTATCTGACCTAATAAGACTATCCAAAGACTTCACTACCAACTTCCCTTTAAAAAACTACAAATCAGATGCCCAGAATTTAACAAGTATCTTTAGTTCATCTTCATGAACATGTTACTTGTAAGAGCCTGCTAGCAACAGTGGGACTACTAAATGCTAAAGGCACCTAAATCAAAATCTTTGAAAAACAGGGTATACAATCTATATTTGTCAAAAAAAGACCCTCCAAATTTCATCTGCTTATACCTTTGGATGCCTTTGCATTTCACCTCTGTCACAGCTGCTGAAGATGCTATGTAGGGCTCTGAACTGCAGTGTCGTGGACCAGAGCATCACAACACAGATCTAGCGAAACCAGTGGTTTTAATACAAAATCAAAGCCAGATGCCATGAAAATACCTTCTTTCCCAACCCTTCCTTGTCTCCTCTAATCAATACTGCGTAGTATCACTGCTCTGTTCAGAGCAATATTGTGAGCCTTTCCTGAAAATTAGCTTTTGCCTGCTTTGGAAAAATTCAGTTATTTAACAGCTTCTTGCAGAAAGGTAAACCCAACAGCTGATAGTCCAAAAGGCAGCTGTGAAGGCCTCAGGTCAAAGCACAGCTTTGCACAAAAAAGTAAAAGATGCTTTAGGAAAGTAAAGCAGTGCTGTGTCTGTACAGAGCATTGGCTCCTCTCACTGCTTATGTCTCTCAGTCAAACTAACCTTCCTTTCCTATTCAGCAACACACCCCAGAACCATTAATAACGCTGGTAATTTCACTTTTTAATGGCAAAGCCAAGTTACTCCCATCAAGAGGAAAATTAAACATTGAGAAAAGTAACAAGAAAACACAGTCAAAAACATTTACATATGGTTACACAATGCATTTTTCCAAACTTAACAGGCCTCACAAAAAACTGACAATAGTTTTATTCTAGCATCACAAAAGCCTTTAAAAGGAAGGTATGAAAACCTTCACAAGTTTTTATTGTATAGAGCAGGTAACATCCACAACAAATGAAATAAACTGTCCCTCAAAATTTGCTGTTCTCTGTTATTTCTACCTATAGCCCTAATTTATCTACAATTTAATGATTTTGAAGTAACATTCTTATTCAGAACAACTGGCCTGCAGTATCTGGATGATCTGAGAGTAAAAAGCACCTTTCTGATTATACTTTCATAACCTCGGAACAAATTACTTTCTCTTGGAAAACTGCTACTACATGTTTTCCTAGTTTTTAACCTTGCCCTTAAAGAATTAAGTTGTGATGAGCAGTTCAAGCTTTTATCTTCCATATGCACAGTATTACGTAACTTCAACTAATTTTAAAATACCATTACAATGACTTAAAAAACAGGCTGTTTATCATCATCACCTACACACTACTACTGGAGAAGACTTTTGATACAAACCTACCATTAAAGCCAGTCTCAAAACCAAAATCCACAAATAAGTATCTACTCATAAATTTCACTCCAGTCAGCTGTTCAAAAAATCCAAGGCAGGAGATAAAAAGCCTTGAAAAGCATTAAAAAGGCTAGATGCACTATTTCAAACAGTCTTCACTTGCTACTGCCCATAAATGTACCACTGAAAATTCCCATTACTGTGATAACAGAGTACTAACTGTAAAAGGAATTATTCATTTCCTGCTTTTCAACTTATACTTGTTATCAGGACATATATGAACCAATTTACCTGTCAAGATGGTTTTTTGTGTGCTAATACTTTAGTGGATGTTTCTACAGTGATTCAGTCTTGACAACATATTAAAATTCACATGCATAGTGTAAGAAAGAGGAGTATGGTGGGAGCAAGCTAATACCACTGTTATTTTTGGAGCATGGCCAACTGTCATGTTGAGCTAAGACTTTTACTTTAATGTGGTTAACTTACACGCTTGCACACACCCACCCTCAGTTCAGGATTTGGGCAGATGGATTTGTTTTCCACTATTTCCTTTTAAATCCAAGTAGGGAAAAAAATACTTTTCAGAAATCAAGAAAAGCTAGTATTTCTCCTGCTAACTTCCCCAATCCTATTCCCAAATTACTTTAACAATTAATGAACAGATAGTAATTAGAAAAAAAAGTTTAACTTTACTTATAACCTCAAAATACTGCTATCTTTAGCTCATTAGTAAATATATGCCAAATCTTAGAAGTTTTCATTTCCTCCTAGTTTGCATGATTTACCCAAATCCTACATCCTCCATACTGAAGTCCATGTTTCAGCTAGCTGACCAGCACAAGGGTACTTTTATTAGTGAACGGTTGTCAAAAAAAACCCACGGAATTTTTTTACACTGGTGCCTATATTCTCATACTCCATAGTCTGTCGGTAACTCTTAAATACTGAAACTCCAGTTGTACTCCCACTATAAAACCAAACAACATTTTATAGACTTTGAAAAAAATGCAGGATTATTGATAAACACATAAATTATTCAGAATTTTTGAGCTGTTATGCAGCATACACAGAGAAGTAATTACTCTCCATCAGGTTGCTCAAGCATCTGATCTTCTCACCAAACAAGTGGAACATGAGTTCAGCAGCAGAGTACTTTTAAAAGCAGTCCAGAACTTCTTTACCACTTTGAACAGCAAGCAACTCACCTACGATAAATACACAGTCTACCACAAACCTTCCTGAAACCTTTCTTAAACGTAAACATGTGACAGTCTGAATTCTTCACATTAGAATCTTCATAAATAGTTAACTGTTTGCTGTGCTCCTCTGACATATTTATGGAAGATGTTTGTGAAGTTTCACAAACAAGAGGGAAAAATATATGTAAACAAACAAAAACAATTTTCAGATAAATTCTCAATCCCTCCACAACTAGTAAACAAAAACAAAAACTGATGTAATGAGTAAAATGAAGGTAGTTGTAAAAGCAGAACATCACATGCCTCCCATAGGTAAAGGCAGGCCCTTCTACTCTCACCTTTATCACGGTCATAGAGTAAATCTTCTGTTGAACAGGGACTCCCATCCTGAGATTCAGGAGGGCAAAAGGGAGAGACACATGGTGAGTGACTGCTGCAGCTGCTGCTGCGCTCCTGGACAGACGGAGTCTGAGTGTCAATGCTTCGGGTACTACTACTACGATAGTGAGCAGGTAACGGGGCCCTTCGACCATCAGGGATATCCAAAGGCTGCAAGAGAAACAAGCAATTCATGTTACAGAGAAAAGATCAAACTCACAAGCAAGGTCAGCCTGTAGCACTCATAAGTTAAGGCCTTAAGAAGAACAAACAAGGCATTTTTGAAAGAACAGAAGATCTCACACAAGAAAATAATGCAGTGTACAATGGACACAACATACATTAATTAGGCTGAGTACTGGAGCAATGTGCACGTGTTCCAACGCAAAGTTAACATCCACACTTCAACACATGCCAGTGTTATGTTTTTATGACAGTTTAAAAAAGCAAACCTACCTCTCTAATTATACTTAGTACTACAATTTTTAATACAAGTCACTGTTATTACGAGAGAGAAACAAGTACCCTGACAGAGATCACATTTGGATAAAAGGGAAAGCAGAAAATGTCAAATACAATGGCATACTATTGCCGTAACAACCAACTGAATTACAATTACAAAAAGAAACCATCCAAGTTTTGCTAGTAAGTTGTAATTCTCCAGTACATCCCTACATTCCATCCTTCTTGTAACAAGGCTCACAAGCTTTGTCTTGAAACAAAGCTAATAAGCTCTGCCTGCCCATATCAGCCTAGCTGGCACTGGCCAGAGAGATCCTGCAGCCCATTCTGCAACATACTGCACAGACATGTTCACAGCAGTAGACTGGCACGCTCTACTTAATTGTCCTTCCCAGTGGAAAATTAGGTTTTTTTAATAAAGATGGTGCTGCTTTAAATGGAAGAAATCAAATGGGAATTAGTGTCTTGCTTAGAAGCGAAGGAGAAAAAATGCCTGCAAGATTTAAAAAATTTTTATTCTCACTTCAGGGAGAACTGTGTCCAAACCATAGAGAACAGCTTAAATGTTCTAGCTACAAAAAATTAATGTCTTTTTCCTTCTCACTTCAAGTGAACATTTTTATTTTATTGCCTCTCTTCCCTATACATTCCAAAACTGTAACAGCTTATTCCAGAGCCTAAGATTCAACCCAACACTTGTGCTAGCACCGAGGACATGACACCTATTGGCTGAGTTACCACATTCTCCCCTTTTCAGCAACAGTCTATCCAGAAAACCACCACATATTACACAGAGGGAGACACAGCAGAGCAGAAGATAATTTTCTTCTTATGAGCCTTCCAGTTAATACCATTTCATATTTCAAGTAAGAGCAAAGAAACCCACTATAAAGAGAACATTACAGTTGCTCCATCAAATGCTGTAAGGTTTGGGCACAGCTGTGTGGTCTGTTCCAACAGCTCAGTTCCCACTGCATATGCGTTACAACACGACTGCATGTTCTATTCCCACCATCCCCAACAGGCCCTGACTCATTCAATGCACAGGACAGACCTGCAGCATTGTACCATTTGTTACACAGACAGAAGAGAGAGAAAACAAGACTGAAGTTGTAGAAAAAAAACAGTTTCACAATTATCATAACCAATCCAACAAAGGAAAAAAACCACACCAAAAAAAAAAAAAACCAACAAAAAAACAACAAAACCAAAAAAACCTGCCATGCAACACAGCATTTTTATTTCTCTCTCTGCCACAAAAATTCTGTGGGATGTCAGGGAATCAACTGAACCAACCTCTTTTACAAGTATCTCTTCTGCATGCCCAGTTTATACAGGTCTGATTTGTAAAAGTACTCTGTATTAACAGATCCAGAAGGAGGCTACACTCTAAACTCCTAAAATGAAATATAACATCCTGAGTTACCTGAAGCACCACACTACGGAACCCTGATGGATGTGTTTCCCCATCCATAAAGTGTAAATAATATCATGTTTCTTCTCACGTAACTGTAAAGTGAACAAAATTTCTGACACACTCCTATTATAAAGAAGTAAAATATCAGGAAAAAATTCAGATTTCTGACTTCAAAGCAAGGTGTAACAATAAGCATGAGGACACAAATCTAAGGAGGAGAAAAGAAAAACACCGAACAGCTGCTCATTAAGGGCATACACTATGGTCTACGTAACAGGTAAAACAAAGATTCCAGGGAGGGGAAAAAAACAGTAAGTGATCACATAATTAAAGACTTCAAGATAACACAGATGTTCTTCCACACCTGGATGAACAATGTAGTCTCTGCTAGTCAGGAAGTAATATCCCAAATCACATATTTCAATCTCCTCTGAAATAAAGCCTGAGGTACAAAAATAATCCGTATTTTTAGACAAGTATCTAAATATACACAAAAGCAGAAAAAGCTAAATATTTATCATTCTTTCCAAGTGCAATAACTTTTAAGGCATAGAAAATGCCAGTTAATATCTCAGATTACTGTGCTTTTGTATTTATCTTTCCCTTAATGCTGACAAGTGCAAAAATCTCCATGAAAATACCAACTAAAAGTATTTTGCTTGTTAAAACTTTATGTATCAAACCTGATCAACATAAAAAAACACTTCTGAAGTTACTTTTCAGGAGTCATGCCCAAAATACTCTAAAACTGAAGTTCTCACAACCTTACAACATAAGAAAGAGGGTAACTAATTTGGTACAGCTGCTATTAGTTTCCATAATGCCCAGTGCATGGAAAACAATTATAAAATTACTGCATTCTATATGTTATTCCTTGAGGGGCTTTTTGCAAGTATGTCCAATCATGTATCACCCTTATGCCAAATGCATTCTGACAGGACATCTGTCCATCCCTATGGGATGTGTGTTCTTGGACACAGTTACATACTGCTCTCATCTCCCTCCAACGGTACAAAAATGCTCCATTTGACAACAAGCGTGCATTTCTCAATACACTGTTAACATTCACCAATTTGTTTTCAGTATCGATCTTTTTGCTGGAAAAAACCCCAACAACGTTCTACTTAGGAGAATCAAGAATGCTACCAGTCTATAATAATATTACCAATGAGAGTCTCCTCACAAGCTGTACATCTATTTGGGGGGCAACTTCTTGAGAGCAAAGCATTCGATGCTATTGATTTAAAAACTTTCCTCTAGGCTGGAACACAAAGGCCAACATAGGAAAGTGCTTCTTCCTGCTGGCATTAGTGCATTAGATAAGGTGCAAGTGCAAAAACCATAATGTAATCCTAGGAAGGAACACTTGGGGAAAAAAACAGCTTTCAGATGAAGGCTATGAAGATTTAAGTGAGAATCCTCTGCACTTGTGCAAAATAGAAGAAGTCCTTTTATTACAGGATTAAGTTTCCAGATAGGTACATAAAACTACCTTGCCATCTCCTTCCAGAAGCATTAGAAATCAAACAAGGAACACAGTAATCAGTTTACTTACACTGTGTGATAGTCCATCAAAATTTATTTATTTCTAATTACTTCTGTATACTTGACAGTTCTGGTAGAATGTTTTTCCTTACAGGAGGCCTATGAATGTGTCCGTATTCTGCTACAGGGCACTTTTCATGATTTTCACTCTTGTATTCCATAAGAGGGAACACCTCTTATCCTTTAGTCCCTACAAGAAGTCCAACATCTTACTGTACCTCAGTCTCCAACGTTTGTCTTGTGGAGTCACAATGGGACAAGGAACAAAAGCCTGCAACAACTTCACAAAAAGCTGATTTCATCTTACAAGTTATGGTGAGAACAGAGACACACCATCACACCTGGTCAGAGTTAATCAGCAAGTTATAAAAAAAGCAAGGAAAATATATCCAAGAATTTTGAATAAATGCACTAGAATATGAATTAAAAGTTTATTAATAAATTTGAGGAGAAAGAGGTGATTAAGAAGTGTCTCAATAAGGACAACTTCGTTTTACGAAAGCAAAAAGAAAACACCTTCAGCTAACTAAGCAAGATGAATTATGCGAAAAAATACATCTATGGCTAAACTGCAAAGAATGAAATTTTTAAAATATTTTGACCACTATGCAACCCCTCTACACTTTATAGTCAATTGGATTTTAAAAGGTAATGACACAAAGACATTATTAATCATCAATTATCTTTATGAAACAAAAATAAAAGAACAATACAATAGTGCTTTTCTTTTTTATAACTATAATTTTAATGATCATTAAGATATTAAAACAAAAAAAAAGGAAGTTTCAAAGAACCAACAGAATTAAGTCAGCATGAGTAAAGACAGAAGACATTCCACAGCAACAAACTCTTTGACTGTGCTTTTAAAACGCTTTCTAAAAATACAAAATGCTACAGCAAGAAAGCATGGCAGAAAATTGAAAGAAAAACACAGGTTCACTAGCAGTGAAACCAGTGAAGTTTGGTTTCCTATGGTTTATCTTTTGTTCAGTAATTCCTAACCCTTAACCTAGCTGCCCCAACTCCCCCAGGCTAAAATACAGCTAAATTGTTTATTAGGAGAAAGTTCACCAGCAGTAAGATTGAGTAAATTATGATCTTGTTATGATCTTCCATAAGCAAATTGAGTTCTAGTAATCTCAAAGACAATGCTAGGAGTCCCGCTATAGGTCCCACAAGATCAGGCTTCACAGACATTAACAGTTACATAGCAGGAAACAACTCTCTGCCCACAAAGATGGACTTGACTTCAAGGGCAATGTCTGATTTATGACTTTGTGTCTGAAGCTCTCGCCAGCTGAGTGCTTGGAGGAAGGGTTCACTATTGCCTTGGTTGCATAAACTGCTGAGCACCTCTGGCCCAAATCCAACAATGCACTTAAGTATGTGCTTAACTGTTTTGCTGGATCAGAGTCAGTACATTCAGTAACACAGGAGAGCTCTGCATCCCAAGCAATAAGCTGTTGAAACCCAAGGACAACATTTACAAGGATGATTTGTCTGACAGATAAATGAAATATCCTCCAACTACAGGAGATTACAACCCTAGCCATAGCAACATCAATGGTGGCACTACATTACACACAGTTTTGTACTCTCTTTGGAGATGCTGCAACAAGGCTTATTGAGCTGGGCTTTCAGTTTGCATGTTTGATTTTTTTCTCCTTACTCCCGTTACAGTACACATCTCTCCTAAAGGGCTAAGACAGCCTTAGGAAAGAAAACTTAGCATACAACTACTACTACAGTATTTCATTCTTAAGACTTCTTTGTCCACACAACTAGGTGTCTGGAGAAGCCAAGACTATTCCCAAACTTTTAAAGTTTATTACTGATATGAAGAACTGCAAATATAAGGTTTCAGAGTCTTAAACCTCTGACTGAAGTTTTATAGCTTGCCTCATATACTGAATTGCTATTACATGACCATTCATGAGAAAAGCACCTACACTTTGGAGAAGATTAGAAAAAACAGTGGAGTACTTTATTCCACAGCAGAACATTTTCAGTGGCTATTTAGGAAACAGTGGCTGTAAACCAAGAACTCCACATTTTAAGTGTCATCTAAGCACTAAACTCCTCAATGACAAGTCCAATGCTCCAAAGCAAAGCTGTCCCACTTATCAATATTTCCCATACAGAGATCTCCCATGACAGATCACAGAGGTTTCATGGAAGTAAAATGGTCCACATTCAGTTCATGGAAAAAAAAGCATTAAAACCAAAAAAGAGAGCATAGCACCAGAAACTTACATCTTGCTCAAGAAAAAGTGCAAAATGAAGCAAATATAGCAATCTCCTGATCTCTAATTACTTATTACTGCAGCCTGTAGTGTCTGAATGTTCAAACACTTGTATTTCTCACAAAAACTTTCAAGTTCTCTACAGAAAGGGCATTCTAAACAAAGTAGGTTTGGCCAGAAGCCCTTTAAAAATAAAAAATTAAAAAAAAAAAAAAAAAAACAAAAAAACCCACCATGCTAAAACACCGAAACAAAGTTTTCAAACAAACAGTTCTTTGAAGAAAATTATTTGTAATTTCAGCCACAAGGAAGGTTCCTCAAGAGGAAGGTTTTCCCTGTGTTTATAGATTACAAAGAGATAACAACCATAAAGACGTTACTATACGCTTACCTTGGATACTTCTTCTTTTCCACTGTTCTCCTTAATGAATACTTTTTCCAGTTCAGGGCTTATTCCTTCTACATTACACGGCACACGTGAAGCAGTTGATTTTGGCACTGAAATATTTGACAGTGGCATAGGGACTGATCTGGAAATACAAGCCTAGAAGGGGGACAGCAAAATGATTTAAAGATGGAAAACAGAATAAAGGCAGAAGTCTGAGACCAAAACTAAAAACATTACTAAGTAAGAAGCTGTGTATTAATTTTGCCATCTAGAAGATCATCTTTACTTGGTGAATTTAAATTTAAAAAAATGCCTGCATAAATCAAAACCCAATAAAATCATCTCTACTTAACTCAAAGAGTTGTATAATCAAAGTATTCTGTGACTTCTCTTGGTAGTAAGTAGACAGGTGTATGTACTTTCCAGAGGCACAGACTACAGTTTACACCACAAGGGGATGCGGAGCACGTGGGGCCCTGATGCTCATGTTTCAACTGGGATCCAAAAGGCATTTCATAACATTCCTAAAGCTTAATGATTCAACTGAAATATTCACTTAATGCACTTTTACTCTCTTTTGGTTGGCTTTAGCAAATGAAAAATAAAACATTCATTCTGAACCTTTAATTTCATTAGCTTATAGCTTTTCAGAACTTTATGTCAAAGGTCTTAAGAGAAATCGCCTTAAGACACAAGCATGTAAGTTAGTACAAATACAGTTTTCAGAAAAGCCTGTTGAGTGGAGCTCTGTTACTAACAGGAAACATTCACAAGAGTGCACACACATCTTGCAGAGTCAACCTTAAAAGCTTCACCTTAGCAGCAGCTACACTGACAGCCATGAACAGTGCTCACGTGTCAATCAATGTGTTCTCCTCTTGCTCACAGAATCACAGTATGCTTAAGACAAAATGAAAACAATTTCTTTGAGTTCTTATCAAGTGAATCTTGCACAATGTGCATCTCCCAAAGTGCAAGTCATCTGCCTGCAAGCATTCTCTGACTGCCAATATACAATGCCTGCAGAATGGCTTTATCAGAGAACACCTTCCCGAGAAATCAAAATGTCATGAGCAATGACAAAGTGAGCTCCAAGTACTAAACAATGTTTCTTCACAGCCTATGTCCTAGGTGGGTTTCAATCTGTGTCAAAGACCTGTTTGCTATGTGACTATAATGGCACAGGTACTTGCAACAGCTTACTCTTGAGACATAAAACAAAACCATTTTCTATGCAAAATGTTGTAGGATCCTTTGTTATAAAGGCGTAATAGGTTCAGGAAAAGTATCAAATTCCTATTGTCTTCATTGCATTAGGTTTTGACCACAGGATTTTACCCCCACAGAAGGAGTGTAAGGAAGCAGCCATCACAGCTCAACCAGCTGCTGTAACCAGCTGCTTTATGGAACACCAAGTAGTTAAAAAGGTACTCAGGAAATACTGTGACAGAACCAACATTTCAAATGTTCAAAGAGTGGCCTGTTAGTAACAGAGAGTCCAAGTTAAGGATCTACTACTATAGGTGAGATTTAATCAGGACTCAAATATCTGCACTCCCAAATAAGCCATGGTGGAATGCTTTCTACAAGCGGCTTAAGGTTTATGAAGGCATTGACTGAACCTCACCCAAGCTTCAGAACTGTAACTTGGTTTCAATTTTGCTGACAGGTTGTAATGACTAGATCATGACTGCTTTGGATATCCTCCATGGCACCCTGCTTTGGTACTTTCTTTTTCTTTATTTTCTATTTTTATTTTTTAACTAGCCCACGTGAAATTAGGTTGCAAAACTTACAAGCAAATACCCTCCAGAGGAGCTCTCAAAGTTTACCACAAAAAATTACTCTTGGAAGCAAGTATGTATCCCTTGAAGCACAGGCTTATCTGGCCATGCCCACAACTTTTACAGCATCATAATGTATTTCAGTTGTTATCCTGGTGCAACCCTTCTTTTATTATACGATGACCATCAGATAAACTCCAGTGAAGGTACAGCAGTATCAGACTGTTAAGCATTTCAGCGTACCACACAACACAACAAACACAGTACAGATGGGAAGGCTCAGCAGGCTATTCAGCCAACCCTGATAAAGTAGGAGGCTGTTAATATAAGGAACTACCCATTTACCTGAGTCTGACTGATTGCTATATGGTTGCCATGGAGAGGTGACTGACGTTCCTTCTCTTTGTTGTGACGACTGCTCTGCTTACTGCGCTGAAGCTGCTGCCTCAGTTTGGCAATCTGCTGGAGAGAAGTTCAGGTGAAATGACAATGAGTTATCCAATGGGTAACTGCTCAAATCTTCACACATAAATTGAATCATGGACACTTTAATCCTCTTTGGAGGATTTTACAGGCATGTGGGATTGCCCTTCCATGAAGTATGAGCATTAAAGCTTCTTTCTGCTTATCAGATACCCTGAAGTATCTGCCCTATTCGCCAAGCTGAATATGACAACAGGCTTAGCTTATTTACTGAATTTCCTCATTTACACACAAGCACTGTAATATCTGATGCAAATAAAAGTAGTCAGAATGACAATTTGTAGCATTTTCTAACCTATAACTGGTTTAAACGGGGACTTTGAAGCCTACAGTTTAATTTGTTTGATCTTAAATCAAACCAAAAATTTTTAGTGATAATTCATCACAAAAGTGAAGTGCCTTCACAAACAACTGGCAATCAAAATGCACTGCTCATCTTGGAGTACTTACTTAATATATTTAATAGCACTTCCCTGCAGGCAAAATTATCAGATTCCTTCAGGCAGACGGAATTATCTTTCCTGCTGTCTGCTGCAACGATGCCTAATCAAAAGTTACATATTTTAAATGTCAAATGCAACTAAAGCCATTATCCATTTGACCTGCTCCTTAACAAGAAACCGAAGAATTTCATTTGGGGATTCCTCTACTTATTTATTCCTCCTGGGAAACTTCTACATGAAAGAGAGCACTTACCTCTAAAAACAATGTCTCAGAAGTTTAGACTATGTGCAAATTCGCACAACAGGTACAGACACTTCCTTAAAACTGGATAATTTGTTCCCTTAGGCTCAAATCCCACTGTTCCTTATGCTCAGCACACTGGAATATAAGGCCATGATGCATGGCCCCACTTCATTTTTAACTCAGCTAGAGATACAATTTTTAAAAACCTGAAGGGCAAATAAGGAGAATGAATGCACATGGAATTCATACATCAGCTGGAAACTAACCTCTCTTTCTGAGTGACAACTTACAAGTCCATGCACTCTGTGGTTATTTCCAAGTAGTTAAATATATCACTGGTACTCCTGCAAAGCAACTCTGTGGCAAAGAATCACTTCACATCACTCTTCACAGTGTCAGATGACAGTGTTTGGTGAAGAGGTTTGGATGGAGCTTTGCTGCAGGCTGTGAACTTTTCTTTGTGCTGTTTCTGGTAGCACTCACAGAAGAACAATCTACCTTTAGGGCTTCATATCAAGTCTTGCCACAGCTCGTTACCCCTATTTAGAGAACTGCTACTCAGAAATGGCTGAATACTTTGATCTTTAAACAACAGACAAACAGTTCAAGACTTCCAGAAGGGTCTGTGTGTTAAATACATCCAGAACAATAGAGCCCTAATACAACTGCATTACTTACACAGATGAGCTACATTTAGAGAACTGGGACACTAAACTCTTGATAAAAGGTGCAACTCAAGCACCATGTTGCAAGAAACTCTGGAGTCTGAAGAGATATTTCATCTCAAAAAAATACACACGTTTGTCTAGACCTTTTCCCTTCTTCCTGTAGGAGTAACAGCAACTGGGAAATCTAACTCCATAGATGAAAAAACATGCAGGTAACTACTCCTCTAAATATACACACATTACAGATATCTGTGTCTTACATTGAAATGTTGAAGAATGGGGAGAACTGGGAAATAATCTTCATCTTCCCCTTTAAAAACAGAGGAGAAAAATGATACCCAGATCAGAATACAGCTGTGGACAGAGACAGCTGGCTACAAGAATAACCAGAAAGCAAGGAGAGTGCTGCATATAAATCTTTCATTTCTACTGCCTCTCCTTGATGCTGTGCACTTCCTCTTAAATCAAAAAGTTAAATACACTGTTTTGTTTAATTTAAATGAAATGTGGTTTCTGAGCTTTCCTCAGGAGCACACTATGAAAAAAATTATCTACACATTACCACCTCAGAGATCCGGCTGACTGATTTCTGTCACAAGTAAGTTTGCAAATCTTTGAGGACATAGCCTCTCACCGTAAAATTTGGATACTGAAAGCTCTAAATGGGAGACTGTTGATAGGCTGGTATGTCTCTAGGCTAGCCAAAAACTTTGAAGCTCTGATATTGTGAAAGGAATCCATGGATCCCTGGAATTCAAGGTTCCCTCAGCCACCTCAAGACTATGTGTATTTTGGCAGTCAGTAGGTTCTTGACACTAACAAAGAAAAGACTTCTTGGGTCACCGAGGAGAAACAGAAGATGCAAAAACTTGATTTGACTGTGTATCTGGAGCTGATATGATCACTTAAACCAAACAAGCAATGTAGTGAAGAAACAGATGTGCCTTCTTAGATCTTATGTCCTCAGCCCTGAACTTGTAGGACCCTAACAGTCCACGACTGGACAAGAAAATGAGAAAGTAACAATGGGCACATAAAAAGGAATTTGCCATTTCTTATTTATCCTGCAGACCTGGGAGACAGAGGCTTGCTGGCACAGACAACCAGCAAGATGGCAGTGCCAACGAGTACATGAAACTCACTGAACTAAACGATGCTCCAGCTCTTCACCAAGTAGTCCACCGTGTTCTACCACTTGTTAAAGCTAATCTTGAAATTGCAATAGCTCTTTTTCTTCTACAAGATTGTCTTTTAATTACCAATTATTCTCTGTCTCAAAGTGAAATAAAGCCACTACTAATAACAGGAATAGACAGCTAGCTTCCTCGAAGTTTATCTACACCTTCTCAGGCAGCAGAGAAGCATCATCAGAGCACCAAACATAAGCAAAATGATCTACAGACAAGTAGGAGGTATACTAATTCTTACAAAACAAATATAATTTATGGAGTAAAGAAGGAATCTGAAACATATGCCTTGATGGCACCGGCTCTACCAATTATTTTAAAGAAGCAGCAGATCCTGTCTCTTGGGCACTCAAGTGATACAGCTAATATGAGCTAGGGAGTCTGCTGTACAAAGAAAATGGTGCCAAGTGAGTCGTATCAGGAAAACAGGCAATTGAAGACCCAGCATTAGACCAGATCTGTGCAAAGAAAATAGTGCCAAGGAAGTGGCAGGAACGGAATCATGTGCTATGCTGTGGAAACCAAAGGGCAGAAACAAAACACTCCATTTTCACCAAGCAGCTAAGAACAGAAAGGGTTTGGGACACCACTTCCCTCATATGCCCAAATACTGAGGATGAACGTGATTGGTGCACACACAATCATATTAACGAACATACGTAAATCACCATAAAAAGATCTCACGTATATCCTAAAGCACCCACTTGTCGAAGACATTTAAGCATTAGCCTTGCACATATGTGCGCTTAGATCCATAACATGTGAATTATTTTAGTACACCAATTCAAATGCTCTCCCTGCCTACCTAACTTGAAGATGAGCAGAACATTCTCTTTAGAAAATACAGCTGTTTTCTTAGAGGATACAGCTGAAAGTAAAACATTTTTTAAAAAGAATCAAGAAATTCATCAAGGAGTAGACTCAATTTGAACACTACTCCCAATGTTCAACTGCCATTTGTTATTTAAAACTGTTTTGCTACTTTTCAATGGGTAAACATATATGTAGCAAATTTCAAAGTACATCTTTTAATTCACATTTGGCAAGTACCCTCATGTGACTGCATGGAGGGGGAAAACACAGCACAAATCTGTGCACATTTCAAAAAAAATTAGGAGAATTTTCAGCCTTTGCTCTTCCAGTGACTGTTCTCTGCAATGTTGCTGATGCAGTGGAAAGACTCTTTTCTTCACCTATTTTAAAGTAATTTATAAAAAATCCCCACTAACAAAAAACACCAAGAAAACACAAAGATCAGTGCATCACACACCTACACAGAGTCATTCAGGGCACAAAGTTTCAGTTTGGTCTTGATGGTTTACTGCTAGCCAAAGATAAAATGACCATCCAGGATTATTAAACAAACAAGTCAGGAAAACCCCCTATAAATATATTTTTTGCTTCCTAAGTATTTCTACAGCTCGAAGCTGTACAATGAATAATATGAATTTCGTCTATGCCACTTGTAATATGCATGCAGTTTAATATAACTAATGGCACTAAACTGAGAAATAACTGAATTAGGTCAGTTCTTTACAACACTGGGATAATCTGAATATCCTGGTAATTTTTCCCTTTTGAAGGGACCTAGATGCAGACTAATATGAAGGAACCTGACACATCCCACTGTACCTCTCCAAATGCTCACTAATATTTACCAGTCAATAGACCGTATTTCTGCAGCTCAGGCTACACAACATGGTAACTTCCTATTGCTGATCAAGCCACAAACTCCTTGTTAATGAGTGAGCTGCATCTCATTCATGAAATGTTTGTTAATAAACAAGTTAACCAGTAAGTCAAAGAGCAAAACAAGCATTAGAAATTCACCCTAAACCTTTGAATACAATCTTTCAATTGGTATATGAAAGCATATTAGTCATGCAAGCTCTCATATTCAATTCTCTTTTATTCCTAAGTCCTTTCCAAGTACTCTGTTAGAGCAAAAGGGACCTTACAAGGGGGGGCTGCTGCTGTCTGTGTAACAGATACAGCACAGAGAGCTGCTTAAGGGAAGTGAAAAATCAGCTGCCTGAAATATGTCTTTAAAAACCTTTACAAAGCGAAAACTACATGTTTTAAATAGAGGGTTTTTCCCAGTTCTGGGTAAATTCCAGTTCAGGGTAAGCTATAACTAAAATTGTCCCTGAACAACGTCAACAGAATTTCAAACTAATTATTCAGGTTGAAAAGGGAAAAAATACCAGTGGTTTTAACCATTACTTGGTTTGTGTCCAGTATAAAGACTGATAGCAATCTGTAACTCCCAGTCAAGATGTGTATCAATTGAAATAATGTTAAAGCAGTGTGGCATCATCTTAGACAAGTTACACTTAAGACTTCTTAAAATCAAGTAGCAGAGCCCTTCAGAATAAACAAATTCTTTAAAAGTAGATTATGTCATGAAACGATTAAAGGAAAGTTTATTTTGAGAGCTGGGGACTTCTAAATTTCTAACAGACTCACTACAAGAAAGCAAATACATCTATTTCAGTGCTAGGCAGATTTAATCCTGACACACACCTATTTCAATTAAGAGCAAAGTAAGTTTCACTACTCCAAGTGAAATCCCTTTTTAAAAGTGGTAATTCTGAATGCATTTGCTTGCTTGAGATTTTAAGCCTGTACACTCTTAATTTTTACAATGTAGAGCTCTAAAAAGAGCTACCAGTTGCATTAAGTAAGTGTATTTCATTTTAATAGTACCCAAATTTAACCAAGGAAAAGTATTTTTTTAAACTTAAATGCACATTCAATCTTATTTTATCAAAAAACAGTAACTACCACAAAAGTGTTTAGCTAGTTTACAGCACCAACATATTAAAAAAAACATGCTAGAAATCATTCCATTAATTTCTGAAGCAAGAAAACATGAATCCAAACTGCTAAAACAGGCCAAGGAAACTGCAAACAGCTACCTACTTGTTTACTGTCAAGTGCTATGGGAAACAATTCAAAATTCTAAGCAGAACAATGTTACCTACACCACACATAACAAAAGCAGCTGTCCAGGAGAAGGTGGTATTTTTATTTCCACTACTTAAGCTCTTGCTTTCAGCTGCCCACAGCTTTGTCAAATGTCTACCATGCAACATTTTGCTCTTCTATCTCCTTCCCATCTGAGACTTCAGTACAAGTGTTAGAGTTCTTTAAGAATGTGATTTAAAATGAAAGAGGGGTGGAAGAGATTTTACCATTTTATGTGCCAAAACACGTTACTTTAGTTTTTTACCTGTATAGTTCTGTTTTCCACTGTTTTGGATGAAAAAGCCGAACATTTGCCTGGGGCTCCTTTATGCTGCAAATGTGCTCCTCTAGTCCCTTGGAAGAATCTTTACATTTGGTGAAGCTTTGGCAAAAATTTCAGTTTGCACACGTTCAAGAAAGATATCGGGAACATGCAGCTGCATTTGTTAACAATTCTGCCTCTCGTGGACTTTACAGTTTGAATAAAACCACCCCAGAGAATTTCTCCTTCCAGGAACTGCAGATTACTGTGGCACAAAGAAACCAAGTGCAGAGATACTGCTGGTATTGAACAAACACTTAACAGCCACCACACAGGCTAACACATGAGGGAAAGGAAAAAGAAAGGGATAAAATAGAAGACAAACAATGGAGAGCCAGAACTGACAAGGAGCTGGAAGGTAAGAATAAGAGCTCTAAAAGGGTAGACAACTAGTGGCTGAATGATGCATACAGAATGACACTGGGTTATGAACCCAAGGAACTAGAAAAGGTAAGGAAACTGGCCTGAGTAGCTGGAGAAAGGAAAACAGAGGAAGGGGAAGAACTGTAAGCTGAAGAAGACAAGGGTGGTTTTGAGGTGAACAACCATTAAAAAGTTTGGATAGAAACAACTCCCTTCCACAGAACCTATTTTGTCCACTAATGCATTCTATCAAAAAAAGGAACTGTGAAACACATTGGCCACACATTTCTTATCTTTCTCTTGTGGTCAGTACACCAAGAGGGTGGCAACCCAGCACAATGGATCCCTGTTATCAAATGGCAGAGACTTGCTTACATGCTGAAGGTTTCACTATCACTGACAGCCACAGGCCTGTGGTGAAGTAAAGCTGCTTGTTGCACAAGCTGATAGGGAATTGCCAGAGTATGAAGGATGGTCTCTCAGTAAAAGCAAGGAAACATTATCCTAAAACAGATGCTACTCCTGTCTGTATTATAATTTCTTCGTGCTGGTAGGTAAGGTTTAAGCCAAAACTTCGCCAGCACAAAACTCCTTCTGCATTAATTTCTAGTCACTTAATCTGTGATTCCGAATGCTTCCTCACAGCTGCAGATGAAGTTGTCCAGACAACTGAAGACCCATGTACCAGTACATCAAGGTTTCATAAGAAGTACTGAGTGAGATGGAATCAGAAAACCCTCTTTTGATCAATCTCCCTTTGGCCCAGGTCCTCATCTTTAAAAATTAGGCTATTGCCACCAATGAATTGCAAGACTATTCCATATTTGTTGAATTTTAAAATACTGTCATGATTTTAAAATTTGAGTAATTAAACTTCCATCACTCCTTTTGACAATTATTCTTTCTATCAATGCTTGTCCAGAACAGGAATATATACTGCCTCTAACTTCCTCTCCTTAGAGAACCTATCCATTTCTTCTCATTTTTGAACGCCCTATTCAACAGGGAGTCAGGAAAGAGCATGCAAAAAGCCCAGAGTATGAGGGAAAAGTTCCACTTCATGGGAACATGCTGCAAGATGCATTTTTTTTTTTGAAAAGAAAAGTGCAGTTCTTGAAAGAGGCTACACCCTTTCTGACAGAGGCATGAGGCTGAACACAGCCCCTTATTAGGTTCTGGACAGATTTAGTTACTCAAACTCTGGACAAAACGGAGGTTACTGGGACAAAAACTTGATAGTGTCATTTCAGGTGAGCTGGAGACCATTTTACTGTATCTACTTTCTCATTATGCAAATCCACTTCACTTTTGGTAGGTTCTTTCTAGTTGCAATTGTAGTCTACAGCGAAATACTTACGACTAAAGAGCATTTCAAGTACTCATACCATTACTGTATCAACACTTTTTTGTGCAAGTGGTGTCCTTTCCATCTCCAACCTAAAATTTGAACAAAATTTCTAAACAAGAATATGTTAACACACCACTTGACACTTTGCCTCTTTCAGGAGAGCACCATCAAAGGTCGGAGAGCCAACTAAGGTAACACTGAACAGAAAGCAAGTAACAAGAAGCTGGTCAATGCTCACTCTGGCCAGTCTTTCACAGCCAATACTTCATAGTATGCAGGGAGGAAGTCCAACAAGCACAAAACAACAATCACTCTTCAAACAACTCTTAGACTGGAGGTAAAACTTGTTTCAAAAGCAAAAAAGGAGAGGGAAAGGATGCAGTTTCCTGGACTCCAGCAAGGGTTTAAAAAATGTCTTGGGCTTATCAAAATTTGAAAGGCTCCACCGTGCAAAACTTCTCACCTCTTTCAGCTGATCAGCACTTCCCCAGGAAGCTGAGCGCTGATGTGATCTCTTTTCTGCTCCCTCTTCGGCCCAACAGCTGGGTGTCTACAAGGGAGAAAAAAAAATGCACTGTACTGAATTCTGCAGGTAAGAAAAATTTTTGGCACGAATTACTGCTTTACTGCTTTAGGCAGTGTCAGAGTTAGTCGAATAAATTTCAGAATCCGATATGCAGCAATAGTCTCAATAAATAAAAAGCAATATAGAAAACCAAAGCTTTGTAAACTTGCATTTACGAAGCATGAGAACAATGCACATTACTGAAGAAGGAAGCAGAGGCCTGACAAAAAACCTCACCTGGCTGCTCCCATCTGGCGCTTTGGCATCCATGTCTATATTTCACTCAGTGGACAGTTTAGAAAATCACAAGACTAAAAAAATTGTAAAACAAACTCAAGCCAGGATTCACTTCTCCCACCTGTGTTCCTCAACCACTGGACCATAGAATCAATCCCTTCTTGCTAACTCTGACTTGAGAGAGAGTTTGATACACCTTTTATTCTTTTTGGCACCACCTCACATGAGCAGTGCAGTGACAGGCAGGCCTTTTTCAGCCATATCTCAAAGCCCAGAAGTTTGGGGACTGTCCTTAGATGTAGGAGCTAAAGTTAAACCCCAAAGACTGAGAAGCATCTGAAAGCCCAAACTCTCAACTACTATGCTGATTCGCCACAAGGCTATTATGAAAATTGAGGTTATCCACCAGAATTCCTGAACAGGAGAGTCACAGGAACAATGGAAACATCTAAAATTCAGGAAGTGTTTGGGATATGAACTATATAAAACTCAGGGCTATAGGCACATAAATATAAATCTGTTTATGTTGGGGGCTTTTCCCCCCAATTTCTACTAGTATTAGCTGAATCTTTCACAGGAAGTCCACAAGAAATAAAAACACCACTGAAAACAACAATTTGTCCGTGGGGTTTTTAAGGGAGGGGACCACTGCTGACACTTCTAGGGAGACAGAACCCCAGCCTGCAGATCAAATAGGATCTGGGATACACATCCCTGCAGGACTTGTTCTCATGCATGGAAACCATGATCCTCCACAGCTTTCCTTACTCTTGCTTCCTATCTAGGATCTAGAAACTTTTTTAGTACCCACATGGGTAACGGAGACTCTGTTTGGCTGAGGAAGGAGCCTGGGCACCACCTTGGAGACCACCATAAAACCAACACCTACAGCTCCTCGCTGCCATGCAAAGGGAGCTGGGAGCAGCCCCCAGGGCCAGGCCCCTCCAGCTAAACCAGGCCAGGCATGGTACCATCAAGCACAGAACTGCAGTTTCAGAGCATGGGCTGCACCTTCATAACCACCACACTGCCATAGTATAATACAGCCTACAGCCCAGCACCTAACTCATCAGTGCGGATATTTCATGCACTCAGTCTCTGTGTGCACAGGCCTACTCAATCCTCTTGTGTTTTCTGCCAGCCCTGCACTTTCCATGGTTTTAGTGGGGCTTTTTCTCTGTTATTTTTACACCACCAGTAACACTTCAGCCAAAGGCTCAGCAAGCTGTGTGGGCAACTAGAAAGCAAAACGGAAAGTCAGTCCTGAAGTCTTTCCTGCATGTTCCCAGAAAAGAAAAAACAACTCCTTATATAAAAAGTTAAGAGTTCCGTGTATTTATTACGTGACTCTGTCATGTAATACCTGCTTCTGTTTGGGTCTGGGGAAGAAACCAGAAGATAATGTGGTTATGAAAAAAAGAATAAAATCAAATGTGGAAACTTAAAACAGCTACTTAAAACTATGTGAGAGACAAGGCAGTCCCTCAGCCAGCCAACGCTTAACTCTCCTGACCCGAAGCAGAGCCTGTCACATGCATGTGCCACCTGTGTGTACATCTGCTTGCTCTGCATTTTAACAGAGCCGTGTTCTAAGTAATTACTTGTTTTTGCAGATCGAGTACTTACCATTTCCCTGAAATTTGTGTGAAAGACATTCTGTTGGGTTTAAATGTTGGGGTTTTTTTGAAACATTGAAGTGGCTTGAGGATTTCTATTGAACTAGAGAAAATGGGGACAATTTTTTACTTTTTCAAAATCATGGGCTTTCACAATCTGTTATAATTTACTTCCCAATTTAAATTGCTCTAACAATATTTTACTATATCCCAAGCACAGCTGGAACCACACTCTCACACAACAACAGCAATTTAAAGGGAATTCCCAGAAAATTTATCTTTGAAGAGTGTTTTCTGAATACAGCACTGTTCCACAATTTGGGCAACACCAGGATGAAGGAGAAGCAGGCAGTTTGGGGGCTTAAATCCTTACTGGTAGTGCAGAAGGGTGTATCAAGGATCACTATAAGCTCATATCCTTTCAACTACAGCTTAATGAACTGAAAAATCATCAAGAATCTAAAAAGCCAAAGTGACTTCCTCAATAAAGAAAAGTACACTGTTAAAAAATGAAACAAATACGTAGAACACACAAGCTTGATTGTATTTTTAGTAAACACAGATATTGATTCAGACAGCAAAGACAAAAAGCAAACTAAGATCAAACCCGGAAGACCTTCATCAACAACACCACTGACTGTTAGGAGAGAGAGGTGGGAATCCTTATACTGCAGAGGATTTACTCAAAAATCAAAAATAAAAATCAGAAAATATCTCTTCACTTAATCCTAAATTTTGTACTTGTTTAAGGATGCTTTGACATTCTCTTCCACTCAAATAGCATCTCCCTGGAGGCAAGGACTACACGGGTGCTTTCAGCCCCTGGTAAACTGAGTCAAGACACAACCCATCAAAATAGAGATACACAGTATACAGGGGGCAGACTGTTTGTGATCCTAAATTTTACCTGCAGTATTAGACTACAAACACTGTATGATGTTCCTAGCACAGTACCGAAGTTGGACAACGTTATATTAATATGCTATTTAGAGGTAGATTTAAAAAAGAAAAAGCTTCACAAAAATAATACAACATAAGCAGTTACTAGAATATTATAGCAAGGTAGTCTTCTTCAAACCCCAGAAATTGCTGCTTATAATATATTGTAAACCACAATATATGAAGAATAGTTTTGGGTTTGTAACATCAAATCCTTGTATTCAAGCAAAAGGTTTTAAACAAAGAGAAGCACCCCAGACTTGTTGTGTTCAAATAGAAATTCTACTTTTTAAAGTTTAGCTTATGTATGACCACCTCATATCTCACTTAAATGCTGTCATTTAGACCATAAATAAGATGGGAGTGTGTAGCACCCACAATCGGTCACATTTCATGAAAATTGTTTTCTCATCTTATTTACGACTTCCACAAAACAGGCTTATCAACGGAAGCCTTCATTTGAAGCTGCAAGTGTACTGCCCAAGTGTTAAACTATGAAAAAAAAATTTAAGCCAAAACATAATTCAGAATTGTATCAGAAGAAAAATTTCTGAATCACAATAAACAAAACCACAGTTGCTGCACCTCAAGTTAGAGAGAGAGAGTAAGACTACCTCTTACAGTAAGAGAGGTCATGCACCAAATGTGAAACTTGGTAACATTTCAGAGCAGAAAGAAATTTAGAGCGCAACAGAAGTGATGCACGGAACTTCATGAAGAAGGATTACTCCCGCAAGGCCATATTAAGAAACTAAGATTTTAGAGGGAGAACCTTGAAAACATTAGATAATGCATGCTGCACCTACAAGACATGGATCCTTTGTTTTCAAGATGTGAAGGCTTGTGGTCCATTTCAGCTGACACATGGAATAGGACATGCTCAGAATGCCACATCTGTTTGCTCTCTTCAGTCTTCGTGCAAACCACAATCTCCATTGTTCTAACTCACCCAGCCTTGTGGAGATCAGCACTTTTTCCAACATGTTTGGTAATCCTGCCTTGCTTTTCCACCCATGCCAGGGACATACACCTACATTCTTTCCACTTAGATCAGAATGACTGCATAGCATAACAACCTACCCAAAGCTAAAATAAGACTGTATTACTGTAAATACCTCACATTTATTGCCAGCCTTTCACTCCAATTACTACATCCAGCCTGCATTCTGGAATATCTATGTAAGTCTACGCTTTACAGGGGAAGCAATATGTTTCTGAAGAACTTCCACATTCAAAAGAAACCCAACAGCAGCACTAGAAGACAAAAACTGATGGGTTTTCAGATATTCTAAAGCATTCAAAGGCCATCTAGAAACTTTACAAAAAGAAATTGCCTAAGCAGTTAGAAGTCAATCTAACTATAGATGATGACTCTTAAACATCAGATTATGATTCTTAAGCATATGCTACCAGGTTAAATAAAGTTAGAATGACAGATTCATATCTTATTCCCTGTTCTTTCTGCCAGTGTACATCATTAAAATATCCCATAAAATCAATGATAACTAACACACCAAGAAAAAAGCTTCATGGAATTGAGCCTCTTCATTTATGATTGTTAATTTTAGAGCAAAAAAAAGAATCTACCCAGAAGAAAATAAAATGTGTCTAACGAGAACTAACTACATTAAAGCCTTGACCTACTCATAAGAAAAACATATTTTAGCCAAGCATTCCAGCCTAGTATCTCTGCACTGTTCTTCAGTTAGAGAGAACTAAAAATTCTCAAAGGCGTTCTGCAAACTTTCCTCAATTTCATTTGTGCAATACCTAACTGTCATATACAATGAGAAAAACTGGATTCCAGTATTGCTGGATATGCCTCATTCACCAATTGGAAATCACTGGATAATAAATATACCACTTGATCATTTGTTTGTTTCTTTGTATTATTTATATTGAGAAAGACTACACAGACGAACTTTAACTGGCAATATTTTTATTATGACATCAACATCATGTTTCTTTTTAATCTCTCCTTTTTAATTTTATAAATATTTTTTAAATTACTTAGCTACTGCCAAATAATTAAATTTATCAACTCTGACAACTAGCCAAAGGTTTCTGAAGATTCCAAGGTTAGACATAGCCATTTCAATATTGAGTTGTTCTTTACACTGTGAAGGGGGAAATACTTAAATGATGAAGCATAAAGAAGCGGTGTACAAAATTGTTCCATCAGTGCTCCCAAAAGAGACAGAAGAAAATGGGGAAAGAAATTATACTGTTTTAAATGGCCTTAATGAAAAGTTCAGATTTTAAAAAAGGAGAGGAAAGTAGGACAATGGAGGAACTCAGGAAAGGGAATCACACATATATATAAAGTATATCAACACATGTAACTTCCTATTATAGGAAGTTTACCTGCATTTCTGAAATACTTAAAACATGACTAAATAAAATTGCATACCCCGATTATCCAGAACACGCTGCTCCTTAAAGATCAGCTGGCTGTATGCATGTGCACACATACACACGAACATACATACAGAATTCTGGGAAATACTGATTTGTACAAATACCACAATGCAGTGTTACAGTGTATTTTTCCAAAAGCAAACATAACCACCTCACTTCTCCTCTGTATTTTCAGTCAAAACACTTCGGGCAAGTAAGAGGGACACAGAAACATGAACCGTAGCTCCTATTCTCCAAGACGACAGAAACTAAACCAAACAAAATTCTGCTTCCTCCCTTCTATCATTATGAAGAAATATTTTATTCATGAGCATTATAGAGGTTGAAAGAATTTAAGGGGAAACAAGGACTTGGAATAAAACTCACTAAAGGTTCATCTGATCACCATGAAGACCAGAAACTGTCTCTCTTTCTTTGAAAACAAAAATTCTAAGAAACTTGGAATTGCCATAACTACAACTTTAACAAAACTCCACAAAATTTGGATTTTAAATTAATGTTTAATTAGGAACAAAACATACCCTTGAAAGAGAAATAATTATTCCACCTACAGTGTAAGTTATACTGACAGCATTGTTCATTAAATTAGAAGTAAAACAAGAGAATTTATACTCCAATGAAACATGCTCATACAAAAGAATGGTTTATTGATTTTCATTCTCTTCTTTTTATTTAACTTAATTTGCTATGCATGCATCCTGTCAATGACTTGGAACTCATCCTTAGTTCTTGAAATTAGATATACTTCAAACTACACAGAGCTCAAACAACAAAAACCCAGACACACACCAAAATATAAGACAATGTTTCATGATCATCTTCAAGCCTCCTTAGTGACCATTTAATTTGGGAAAAAAAAACCCACCAAACAAACAAAAAAAAAAA